>JAQJVL010000152.1:1788802-1878726 GCA_035578905.1 Stictocephala bisonia
TGTTTAAACACCATACAGTACTAATTTTTGTAAATACTAAGATTTATATGATTTTGGGGGCGTGAGTGTATTTGGCCGAGTATACACGTTTATGTAAGTGTGTTTGATATTATATTGATCAAATCAACAGCTTATATACTCTGTATGTGTGTCTGTATTTGTGCACGAGAGTGTGTTTAATAAGGATCAAATAATATCTTATATCCTATACATGTGAATGTGCACGTGTTTGTGAATGAATATTTTTTACGGAAGGTGAAGAATCAAGAACTTCATTACAAGTGACATAACAACGGGATAGGCTTTGTTAACACATGAATTACTTATTATGAAGACTATACATGTTTTTCCTAATTTCACTAAAAAATTAAACTATACACGCATAGTGGTATTGACCTGCCCGCCTACCCATTCGCGTACAGTGATACTGATCCACCCTCCCACCCATACACGTACGGAGGTATTGGGAATAGTATCGTGTTAATATATTATTAACAGTAAAGTTCAATACCAATGTATATGTATGGGTGGGCAGCTGGGTCAATACCACTGTAAGTGTATGGATGGGTGGCTGGGTCATTACCACTGTATGTGTATGGGAGGATGGATGGTTCAATACCACTAATGTGTATGGGTGGGTAGGTGGGTCAATACCACCGAACGTGTAAAATCACAACTCAAGTCCTAGACTCAAAAATAGTATAAAAATAAAATAAGAGTAACAAAGAGAGATAATCATAGGTCAGTACATTGAAATAATTGATTAGTAACCAATGTTAATAATATATTAGTATAGAATAAACAGATTATACATAAATAGGCCAGAATTTAATATACTCCAAAATATATTGTACAGTAAATGAGCTACATATTAAAAAAGGATTTAATATTGTAAAATGGTTTTTGTAACAAACAGTTATGCAATTTAGTTACATAAGATATTTCAAATAGAAACTGTTGTTGAACATTTAATATTGTCATTGTGACTATTGCTAAAAAACAAAAATTAATGTATTTATTATTTTTCGCTGGGCTATATTTAACCAACTCAGAATAATAAATGGACTACAACCAAGAGAACACTCTACAACTTTCTTTGGAAAAAAAATTTTAACTTCACTATACATCTACGAAACTAATATCCTCATTAGTAAGACTTCTGTTCAAAAGCGAAAAAAATTACATGGCTATAATTTGAGAAATGAAGAAAATTTTAATTTGAAACACCAAAAGTTACAGAAAACAAACAAAACTCCAGCCTATATGGGATCATAACTCTACAGTCTCCTACCACCAAACCTAAAAAATCTTGACTAAAATAATAAATTAAAAAAAGACACTAAAAAACTATCTCCTTGTTAGGCCCTACTATACACTACATGAATATTTAGATGAACACACATACGTAAGCTAACATAAGACACATACACCATTACACTTACACATATACTAATACACCTGGCATATGTGAAATGAAAGACTGTGGATGAAGAAGTAATGAAGATGACAATTTCCCAATCAGACCAAGATTGTGGCGAAGAGAGGAGTAAGTTAGTAAGTAACTTTTATCACTAGAACATTGACCATTAAAATATATGGGTTTCAAATGCGAGTGTGTATATTACCGACCAGAGCAGTATTTGTTACTGATTATGTTTGACTAATTTTTAGAAAATAGAATTTAATAATGGTCTAGGCAACCAATGGACCTAAGCTTATTATAAAACATAAGCCTATTTTTTAGTTGACAGGCATGATAATTAATTATCACCAGTGAGAATTTACTAATTTGTGCAGAGTTATTTCACATATCTTCACACCTGGTAAGGCATATTGTTTGGGATGCATGTAGGAAAGCACCATATAATTAAGACCGTACGTCTGTCAATATTACACTTATATAGGTGTACTTTTTCACTTTGTAGGTCTTTGGCTCTTTATTGTAAGTTGTTGGTGGTTCATTGGTGAATTTACGTTCTGTCAAGTTCACTATCTATGTCTAAGTCTAACCAGCATTTTAATTTTGTTTTGTTGTTGATGAGTGATGTGTTTGTCTGAGTCAGATAGACAGTGAACTTTTAATTAAGTAATGTTTTTGTACCAATAAGTATATAAATCAGTGAGATATAGATAAATTATTTTTTACAGGATTTAGTTATTAACTGTTTTTAATCATGTCTTTTGGAAGCGAATGGAATCAAATGTATCAAGATAATAAACACCAGAAACCCAACTGGGCTGTTGCCTTTGGCTTGTTGACACACCTAAATGTTGATGAACTTAGAGGATACTTAAATGATGAAGACAAATTTGAAACTATGGTTAAAGATGTTAAAGAGGTATGGATTGGCCTAGTTATTTGATAATAAGTTTGTCATCTGCATGCTATTTATTTTTATGTTTTTCCTCCAAATGTACATTATACACACTGATTTTGTTTAGTATTATTGTACTAAATTGGCACACTAAACCTTTATGAACCAAGAGGCTCATCAAACATGTACCTAAAAAACAAGTGATACGTGGCCATGAGACTCATCATGTACTGATTATGCAAGCCCTCACAAATCACAACGTTATGCTCATTTACAGTAATACTGATTTGAAATGCAAAAATACATATACCATTCGATAAAAAACATGTCCTGCTGATGCTTTTTGATAAATAAAATATTTGTAATTCTCAAGTATTAATAAACCTCAAATCTTTTCATACTTTAATAATACATATTTGGGGTGTTAAATAACAATATTTTAGTAAAAATTAGGAGTCACAAACATAGTGGTACTTGAGTATTCATCGAGGCTGCCCATTTACAAGGCGCTGCAGCTTTTAAGGTTCGGTTATGTTTTCCCAACATATTCTATATTAGGCCTATAGAATATGTTTTTGAATCACCCTAAGACAGACAGTGCTCAATAGAAGTTATAAACCTATACTTAGTATAATTATTTACCATTATTGGTATTTATGCGCTTTCTAGACGCCTCACCAATCTTAACTTTTTTATCATCAGTGGGTAGAATCAGGTCTATAATTTATGAGATTACACTTTTTATTCCGCAGAAACAACGTTTTATACTAAACAAAAAAACGGAACATTTAAAATTTTTGAAAATTTAATTTTTCTATTTAGCTCTGTATTTTTCGTGATTTTTTAATAATGTTTTACTATTTTTATGTAGTTTTTCGTCATGAATTTGAAAACTATTTTGGTCTACAACAATTATTTGTTACAACAAATAACAACAAACTACGTTCACGGCAAATCACCTTTGGTGCCATTATGCACAATGTTAATAGGAGTTATGACTGGCCACCATAATCATATTCGCATGTATTCCTGCCATAGTGATGGCCGGCAGGCTGTCACGGAGGCTAATGACCCGAATGTAACGCAAATTATGAATTTTTGTTAAGTTTATAAATGATTAGGGTATATTATGTTATATTTGGCTAAGTAAGTAAAAAGCGTATTTTTCGGGCCAAAAATTAATCTTATTGAAAAACCAATTACACATTTTTGTTCAGCATTAAAAACAATTAAAATTAAAATAAAATTGTTGAAAAATTCCAATTTTTATAAAAGTGGGGTTTTCACTATCGCATAAAAAACTAGTTTTTCATTTTTCGGTAAAAAAACTAGTTTTCCGCAAGAATTATAAACCCATATTTCACCACTTTTTCAACAAGAAATCACATTTTCAGAGGTGTCTAGAAAGTGCATACTTACCTTATTATTGACCCTAATTGTCGCCTGGACTGAAAAGTGGCTTGCAACAATGAAAAATACAAGGTCATTCTACAATATAATAACCTAATTATAACAGCTTCAGTGCAATGTAAAAGTGTGTAGCTATCATATCATAGGCCTCAGTACATGGTTTGAGCCGTATATTTCTGTGAAGTCAACCTCATCAATTTTAGCTGGTTGAGGTTTCTAACACACGTTTCTATGTTCTGAAATAAGTGTGGTTAAAGGCTGGGCAGTGTAGCTATGTATTATGCAGAGTTGCCCTATGTAGTCCAAGATTCCAGTGTTTATTACTTTAATGTCGAGGTATTGAGACTGAAAAGTTCTGCAGACACAAAAAGTGGAGGTTCTTGAAGTGGGTGTTATCCTTGTAGGTGGAAGGTCAAATCTGTGGATATTATGGCTCAATACAATTCGTTCATTAGCTTGTAGTCATTCTTTTTGTCTAGACTCAATTTGTTTTCCAATCAGGATATTTTCCAGGACTTGTGATACTGTTGGTGTTATACACTCCAACTACGTATACTTTGACAGTAGCTACTTCATTTGTTAGGTCAGCACATAGTTTGTTCACATTAACGATTTCTATGTCATCCTTCAAGCGTTCCTTTGCGTAAATAGCTAAACTGCTTTAAGCTGTGTTATATATTATACTCTGCCGAGAGTATTTAGCCTTGTAGCCTCGTGTTCTTCATGGTGTCTTTTCTTTGGCTATGCTCAGTTACATTCACGATAGCAGGATTTAGACTGTGCAGTATGGTATTAAGATGTTCAATTTTGTTGGATAGACGGTCAACGTACTGGTAGTATTTTTAGGGCGTTGTTGCTTGCTATTTCAGTTTGTTATTTAGTTATCTTTGTTGTTAAAAAAAAATTGTTTCTGGTGAGGTTATAATTGTCTATGCAGTTTTGTTCTTCGTCTTGGTTGTCAATGTTCCTGCCAGTGTTTAGGTTTGTAATAGTGTTGACTTTTAGATTCTGTTTAAGTTCATGTTTTCATTTTATAAGTCCTTTACACTCGCCATTCCGAAACACAGAACATAATTTTTCGAGAGATACTTAAAATACACAGGAACTAAACTCTTTAACGCTTTACCTGCATCAATAAGGGGGACACTTGTGCCAGGTCGTTCGAACGGAGTTAGAGACTATCTTCTGGACGGGGCCTTCTATGGCGTTCGGGAGTATTGTCAGGCAGATGCTGACAGTAATCTGTAGATTTGTATATAGATTTAGAATTAGTTAGTAATATTTTATTTTTAACAACATTTTCGTTATGTAAACTGACTCATTTTATGTAATTTACATATCAACGAAATAAAGAAGTTTGAGTTACATTTTGGTTGTCTTCCTCTAGTCTTGAGGTAGCCGACAGTCTTTTGTCATTTGGTTTTGGATTGTCACTGGAGGCTTGCTCAGAAGCTGGAGCCCCTCTGTTATCCCATTTAAAATTTGAGAGCTTGTGTGTGGCTAGTGTTTCCGGGTTTTCTTTATTTTTTGCTGTTTGTAGTGATACTCTGAAGTGATTTAATACTGTATCTTCAGTTGCCCTTGGATTTTAGACACATGTTGGGTTTTAGTCTTGCCCATGTATATATACTTTACTTGACATCTGACTTGGATTTTGTGTTGCTTAGGACAGTTTTTTAAAAATGTTGTGGCTGCAGCTTCTTGTTCTTTAAGTTTTGAGTTGTCGCATATTAATAGTTCAGCCAGGTTATTTATGTGTTCCAGCTTATATATCAGGTTGTCATTTTTAGTTTTGAGGAGTATAAATGAAATCACAGAAAAGGTTTGAATGACAAAATATTAATTGTTACTTAAAAGTGAAAATGTAACAATGGTTAACTATAACCTAAACGTAATGCAACCTCTGCACAATCTTACAGTTTATTACTAGGTTCCAGCAAACATTAGAGGTGATCATTAAACTAAACACCTTGATGAAAACAGATTTCAAAATGTTATGTCCCACTTTATTACGATGAGTTATTTACCAGAATAATAAATAATAGTGACCATATGATAATGTAGAAAATGCTTTACAATCTAGGCTGCCTATTAAAAATGATTCTGAAATAGAATGTGCCTCAATATGTTAAATGGAATTTATTTATTATAAATATAAATGTTGGTTTTTGTGTTTTAGAATAATTAGTTATACTATCTTATATGTAATAATTATATGTAGTATTTTTGACTTTGCACCAGTTTTTTGTTACTATTGTAACTAAAAAGAGTTATGTGTGAATAAAGAGTTTATGGCTTTTAAATAACTCTCGAATATTATTTTTTTATTGTTAAAGTAAACAATTGCATTACATTATGTTCGTTCACACAAATTAAAGACCAATGAAAATCATTGTATATTATTCACTTTCTAAGGCAGAATAATAAGTTGTAATTAAGAATGATAATAAATAAACTGCAAGTCTCATTAGACTTGTGTATACAGGGTAAGGCACTACTAACTATGTTAACTTCATCAGCTGGTTCCACTGAAAAAAAGGAACTAAAAAGTAAATTATGGTCTGATTTTGAACCATTTGGCTATAATGGCGCATTTTGTGATTTTTTAAAATTACACAAATTGTTACTGTTAGTTTGACGGTAAAACCAAAGCAATTTCATTTGTGACATGGAAAGTAATACCATTGGAAAGAGTATTAAAATCCCTATATTAAACATAGTACTCAAATAACAACCCCTTATACAACGTTTTGTAATAACTGTAAAGATGAAAATTATTTATTCAGACTCTCTCCTTTAAACTTTAAGGCTCAATTAAAGCAGTTAAATTGTTTCTATTCTTTCGTTCAATTACTGAAAAAACTTCCTTATTTAGTTATCTTTAAAATGGTGTATAAATATTAAGGAGTCATACGTGAAAAAATGTTGAAATTTCATAAAAATATTGATTAGGACACAAAATTATGGTTCATCATATTGGTTATAAACATCAAACTAATGACTGTGTATCTGCAATTTCTGTACCAGCTGAATCTGTTGACTAAATCAGCTGATTCCGAAATTTTAATAGTTATAATCAGCTAATTTTTTAAACTTAAAAATACAACTTAGTCTTTAACAGGATTTTTATTACGTGTTTTGTTGTATCTTTAGCTACAGTTCACACAAAAAATATCATGCTTGATGCCCAAGAATTGTTATCATTTTAGAAGATTTTCAAAATGTCTTCCATTTACCCTGTTACATGAAGTATTTTTCTGAATTCCCCCACAGTCCCCTTCAAGTTCAGTTCATAACGTAGGAATTGAGAAGTTGTCAAAATCCTATTCCTGAACTCTTCTACATTTTGTGCAATAAACCTTTTGCTTGATGTGCCTCCAAACATAGTAGTCAATGGGTGTCAGGTCTGGAGATTGTGGGACCAAGCTATTATTCCTCCTCTTCCGATCCACCTATTAAAAGTATCACTAATGTCCTGACGGACCTCAACGTTGAAGTGTGAGTGTGCTCCATCCTGCTTGGAAGACAATGCTCTAACGCAAATCCAACGGCAAGTTTTGAAGGAGCAATGGTAAGTTTTCAGTTAGGAAGTCCAAGTATTGAATGCCATTTAAGGCTGTTAGTAGGTCGATTTATGGTCCTATGAGCTAGCTTCCATGAGTCTAATCCAGACGTTTAATTTGAATCTTACTTGATTAGAAAACTCGTGTACCAGGTGAGGATTTTTGCAGCATAGTAATTCTCGTTGTGTTTGTTGATAACGCCCTCACGAGTAAATGTTAATTCATCTGTCAAAAGAATGGTCTTGAGGAAATCGCGACGATCAAACTGACGAATCAAGCGGCAGAATTGAACTCTAGGTGAGGATCTCTTGGTTCTAGGGCTTTAATTCTAATAAAATGATAAGGATGTAGCTTTTCTTTACATACAATTCTATTTTCACATAATTGGGAAACCCTAAACTCACGAAACTGTTCTTGTTCATGACTATCTTACAAAGCGATTAAGACAGTTTCTTGAACTCCTAGATCTTGAATAAAATTTCCAACCTAACGGATTATTGGTAGGAAACTACACTTCTACGCAAACAGTGATGAACGTTGACAAAGGTCTGTGCATTCAGAAGCCTTCTATGCAGATGATGGCGACGGTATTCGCGATGGCTTTTCGATGAGTTATAGTTACAGAACCGGTAAACCACAATAATGTCAACATATGATTCATTGGTAAACGCCATGACCATTCAAAAAACAATTATCTAGCATAAATAACATTAGTTATGTTACTTGTAGTGCGCAGTTGAAAAGGACCACAAGTAACAGATAATACATAACGTAAAACTGTTGTTCATATATAAAAACAGTTTTATAATATGGCAGTTAAAATAATCACATAATTATAATTATTTTATCCCCAGTCAGCTGATTTAGTCATCAGATTCAGCTGGTACAGAAATTGCTGATATACAGTCATTAGTTTAGTGTTTATAACCAATATGATGAACCATAATGCTGTGTCCTTATCAATATTTTTATAAAATTTCAACATTTTTTCATTTATGACCCCTTAATATTTATACATCATTTTAAAGATAAATAAATAAAAAAGTTTTTTTTCAGTATTGAACGTAAGAATAGAAACAATTTAACTGCTTTAATTGAGCCTTAAAGTTTAAAGGAGAGAGTCTGAATAAATAATTTTCATCTTTACAGTTATTACAAAACTTTGTATAAGAGGTTGTTATTTGAGTACTATGTTTAATATAGGGAATTTAATACTCTTTCAAATAGTATTACTTTCCATGTTACAAATAAAATTGCTTTGGTTATACCGTCAAACTAACAGTAACAATTCGTATAATTTTTAAAAAATCACAAAATGTGCCATTATAGCCAAACGGTTCAGAATCGGACCATGCTTTACTTTTTAGTTCCTTTTTGTCATTGGAACCAGCTGGTGAAGTTAACGTTTTTATTAGTGACTCACCCTGTATATATGACTGCGTGCAACTTGATGTACCTCCCAAACGGTAAGGAAGCAATTGTTTTCATGGTAGTTGAGACAAGTCTTTCAAAAAGCATATTATGCTTGAATTTCAGTTCAGATTGATCTCTATCAAACAGTCATCCTAAACAAAAACTAAAAAAAGCGAGAATCAGAAGTAATATTATGCATCGACTTGTCAGATCGTCTTGGAATTGACTTCTGCATACCACAGCTCTGTCCATAGTTAAATACATTGCTGAATATTATGCTCCCCTGTAGAATGACATATATGAGAGGTATTAGACAGTGGCAACTATTAGTGGCTTGCTCATCGTAACTCTTCTACCATGGCTTGCAATGCTATGTACATTTTAAATCTATCAATGCTCCTCCTGAAATTTGATGCAAAGATGCACTACTTTGGGAGTTTAAAAAGATCTATCTACTCCAAATCTCCCCAAATTTGAAAATATCCCACAATATGTTGGCTGACATAAACTCATAAAACCCAGTTGGGCATTGACTTGGGATGTGTTTTACGGTCAGAAAAATTGTCTTGTATCCCTATGACTGTCATAAGAAGAATTAAGTTTCCTGATAAGGAATAGAGTATGTTCAGTCACTTGGCTGTTGAACATATGGGGGACTTGGAGTATGTTTAATATATTGGCTCTGTGATTGATGAACAATATTTTAACACTAAGACTCAAGTGGTTTGGTCTGTAGATTTTATTTTGGCTCTTTCATTTTTAATTTGGTTTATTTTTTCTTATTTTTTTATAGTTGACATAAAAAATGTCGTCCAACATGTATGATATTATTAAATCTTAAAACAAGTTTTAGCCTACACATTTGAAGAACCTATTGAATGTAAAATTTTATTTCTTTTTACAAAGCTTTTATTTTAATAAGAAATTGGGAAAAACTCTTTAGAGCAGTATTTTAACTATAGATTTATTTATTTTTCAGTTAAAAGACATAGAAACAGAAAAGGAAATGGTTTTAGCTAGTAATCGTTCTCTGGCAGAGTTTAATTTATCAAAAGAACCACATTTTAGAAACAGGAAACAAGAAATTCAACAACTAAGTGAAGAGGGAGAACAACTATTTAATAGCATTGAAGCTAAATCAAAAGAACTGGGTAAGTATCGTAAGAGTAGTGTCATATTCATTGGTTTTTCTGTCACAGATAATCTGTTGAATAAGTTTTAACATATTCAATTAAATGGGGCAGTCACTTATAGTAACCTTCCAGAGGCCTTTGACTTTTGTTTTATGGCAGCTTCCTGTGGTTTCGCAAATGTGATGCTAGTCTTAGTTTTTGTACATCTCAAATTTAAATATTTAATAAAGATGATATCTGTTGCCAGTATGGTATCATTTACGAAAATAAGTAATTTTTGTAACTAAAATAAACTCATGCAATCTTATTTAATACAATTCGCAAATAGCTTTTCGAATTGTTGATAACAGTCATAGTGTCTTGTAGAATCATAACTTCAATCCCTATATACATAAGATAATATCAATACCAAGTTAAGTAATTTCTCATTAACCTCTCACTAACCGCCCATACACGTTCAGCGGCACTGAACCACCCGCCCGCCCATACACGTTCAGTGGCATTGACCCACCCGCCCGCCCATGCACGTTCAGTGGCACTGACCCACCCGCCCGCCCATACACGTACAGGAGTATTGACCCCCCACCCACCCATACACATACAGTGGTATTGACCCACCCTCCCGCCCATACATGTACAGTGGTAATGACCCACCCTCCCGCCAATACATGTACAGTGGTAATGAGTGGTAATGACCCACCCACCCATACACTTACAGTAATTGACCCACCCACCCATATACTTACAGTGGTATTGATCCACCCGCCCACCCATACACTTACAGTGGTATTAACCCACCCGCCCACCCATACACCTACAGTGGCATTGATTTCAGAAATATTGTTTGTGTATTATATGTTGATGAAAGTGGATTGGAAGAGGAAATTTAGCACTCTTAAGGCTAATACCGATCATGAGAGGCCGTTTACACGTCTTGCCTAGTACACTCCGTTTAGTGACTGTCCTAGTAGGAACCTTAAACATCTTTTGCAGATCTTGTAAAACCAGGTCATTTTAGAGACAGTATGAAAAGCTTACTCAAAAACAACGGGAAATAAATGTAAAACTAAATGATTAATGAATTAAACTAGACTTAACAGTAGCTTAGCCAGGACTTTGGAATGGTGGGGGTTTACCGGATATTTTGGGCCTGTCTGGGGGGTATGGAAACCCCCAGGACAGTGGGGACCCGGATAATTTTGGTATTTTTTATATTAAAAACTTAATTTGAGGCTCAAATACGGTAACTTCGTACAAGGATTTTCTAAAATAAAGTACATTATATAAATTGGGTAAAGTAAAAGCTTGAATTTAATAAATCATTGATTTTATGAATTCTTTCCTTATAAACTTAAAACTAGGTTACTTTCGTATATTGTTAGAATATTAATTATAAATAATGTTGTAAATAAATTTTAATGCATGAAATAAAAAAATACTGGTACTACTTTTATATTACAGTAGACTCTCGGTTATCCGAGGTAATTAGGACCAGGACCACCTCGGATATGTAAAAATTCGAATAAAACGGAGGTTATGGCAAAATAATGTAAAAGCCATGAAAAAAGTACAAAACTAGTTTATTACTAGAAAAAACGCAAAATACTGTAAATTAATGTAGTTATAGTCCTGTAAAAAATTAGGAGCATCAAGTTATGTCTGTTAAAAGTTGTATTACCGCAGAATGACAAGAAGTTGTGAATAAGTATTCCATTTTAAAACTCTACTACAGTCTGTAAAAAACTACAATAATAGAATTTAATAGTAAAAATCGAATGTAATGTCCATAGGCAACATTGTAGATGGGCAATTTCCTCTATCGTTATATTTGTTGACAACGATACCTTTCATATTTATTTCATCTATCTACGATCCACGACAGTATTTGCGTCTTGGTTTTAAGTGCAGAGTACTGTTCAGCCTGATTACCGAAAGAAATTATCGTATTTATCCTGTTCTTTAACACGATCTGCATATAGATGGCTCAACAAAATGCTAATTAGATATAATTCCCATACGTAAAGGTCCCACTGCCGCAATCGGTCTATACAGTAATAAGTAATACCAATTAAGTTACCATCCCCATTCATGGTGCCCTTTCCCCGCTAAATAATTTCCTAGCCAGCCATAAGGGTGGTTACTAACAACTCCTGGATAGAAGAAGGTACGTCCAACTAGAACGGGTATTTCACATACGACAAAACGGTTCCTCGTCACTGATCTGATCATTGATCAGTGGGTTGCCTAGGAGACAGTGGTTATGTTCATTTTATTGTTAAAAGCAATGCCAGGGGAGCCATTGCATAATTGTTAACAACTTTAACACCAGTGCTAGAATGTGAAGTCCAACAACTCTATGCCAACAATATTAAAATATCTCATCAGATAGCCGATACAAGAAATCATTTGTCTCTTCAATCATGTATTGATTTAGCTGATAATAAAGAATTTAGCCAAAGACAATCACATGCTACTTAATCTCATAGACTCCAAGTTGATCTTATTTGAATATGTAAACTGAGTTATATAAAAGCTAAAAGCTAGGAGAACTTAACTCTAGTTATGTGTATCATTGCTCAACTATTAATGACAAGCACACTTTAATGTGTACAAGTTATTGATTCAAAGTCATCTTGAGTGAGTATGCCTCTGTTATTTGGAATAGAGCTGATCTCAAAGGAAATTCCTTTCATGGATGTTGTGGAATTTTCTGGAGCTATGTGAAGTGGAAACTCGTTTAGGACTTAATTTATCAACCTCTTTAACTTGTCGTTTTGTGACTGACTTGTATTTATTATAGAGTGCTTCATGGCCATACTATTGTCCTAAAGAGTTCCAGGATATAATTGTCGCTCAAGAGATCTATTTGTTTGCCCATACTTTGGAGTATGTGATCCAGTAATCAGATGTGCTAGTATTGCAAACAGGCTTCACAACCTAGATTTTTTCAATAACAATTATGACATATAATTCTTGATTGTATGACCAAATTCACACTCAGCTAGTTTAGTCCCATTTCTTGATTGTGCATGTTTGAACCTCACAGTTGTATTGGACACCTGTGTCTCCAGCTGGCTGGGGTCATTTTTGGCCAGTGGTAGGGTCGGTGATGTAAATGGAAACCTTAAAAAAAGAAAGTAGATAACTTGCGCTAGGTCACTTTTTTGGCAATCTGCTTAGGAAGTGGACGTTCCTGATCAGTAGTTAACTCTTCCACCAAAACCACTGTCTAAATTAACTTGAGTCGTAATGCACCCTGATCTTGTGTTAAAGGGACTCTTAATATTGAGAGTCAGGAACAAACAATTGTTAGTTAACTCTAGCTGGATAATTCCACCAGTAGTAGTTAAAACTTAACATTTGATACGAAAAAGAATAAAATAGTTCTATCTTCTATGACCTGATATAACTGTTGTTTGAAAGTTATTTATTAGCATTGGATTGTTCATGATATGTAGATAATATTTTGAGATTTCCAATACTTTGAGTGTTTAAGAAACAAACACAATGTTTGGACAGGTATAACAAAAGTGTACGGGTTAAGGAAAAAAATGTTTAGATGTAGGCTAAGTTAGTAAGTAAACCTGGAGACGGCAGGAGTTTGTTATATCTGTTGAAACGTTTTGTTTGTTTCTTAAACACTCAAAGCATTGGAAATCTCCAAATATTATCTACATATCATGATATAACTGTTTACGTCATTTGGATAAGTTTCAATAATTTGTCAAAGATCATGTATTTTACTGATTGTAGTTGGGACAGTATTTTTTAATTAAAGATTTTTAGTTTTTTAACTTTATTTCTTATGCCTACAGTATCAAAGTAAAGAAAAAAAAACCTTTTAATGTAGAGCTGATGATTCAGTTGGTACCAGTCTCATTTATATTTGTTTTTTCTTGCAGTAGAAAATTTACTTCATACCTATTGCATTATTACCCACCTAGGTTTAAACAAAAACCGTTTTCTCTAATATATAAAAATTTTTATACTTTTAGTGCAGAGAGGTCCAAATCAGAGTTTAGAAACTACACTAGCTTTACTTCAGACAGCAGCTGCAGAAATGGAAGAAGAGTCAGAGGTAAGCAGAACTTGTTTTTATATTTTCTTTCCAGTTAAAAATTGAATGTGCTCTTAAGCATTACAGGTCTACATCGAAACTTAACTTCGATTTCTATAGTGGCTATAGAAAATAAATTGAAAATGCGGGGACATATTAGAAAATATCCTTGTAATTTATACTCTTTAACTATATTTATACTCTTTTTCTTGTAATTAAAATGGGTATAAGTATTGACACATACAGTTACAGTGGTATTGATCCACCCGCCCACACATACACGTGCATTGGTATTACCCACCCGCCCGCCCATACACGTGTAGTGGTATTACCCACTCGCCCACCCATACAGTTACAGTGGTATTGACCCACATGCCCACCCATACACATGCAGTGGTATTAGTGGGCCATACACCCACCATACACTAAACAGTTCAGTTTAGCTTTAGAGCCACAAACTGAGAGACATTCAAGATTCCTTCGCGGGTCATTATTTACCTGACTTGATTTCTCATGTTTAATTTTGTACCATAATTTCATTTTTGATACAAAAATTGGGAAACGATTGGCAAAAACTTGAGAAGACTACTTTCGGATCAAAATGTATAGATACACGAGTTTGAACATCAACTATGTGAAAAGTATTACCTTACCTTACCTCCTTGGCCATTGAAACCCCAGTTGGTTTTTGGCCTCGCCAACAATGCCTCTCCATTCTGCTCTGTTCTTTGCTGCCTCAGGTGTAGTCCCCAATTTGTAAATATCTTTGAGGACCTGATCTCTCCATCTAAGTCTTGGCCTGCCAAGGGGTCTTCTGCCGTCTGGGTTTGATCGTTCAATATAATTAATAATGGAGGTATTTTCTCGCCTCCACACATGTCCAGCCCACCTTAGTCTTCTACTTTTCACTAATGCTACTATATCTGGGTGAGTGTATAATTCTCTTAATTCTCTGTTCTTTCTTATTCTCCAAACATCTCCTTCGCATACTGGACCAAACACTTTTCTTAATACTCTATTTTCAAATACAATAAGCTTCTTCTCATATTCCTTTGTCAGTGTCCATGTTTCAGCTCCATATAGTAACACAGGGAGGACTAGTGTATGGTAGATTTTGATCTTAGTTTTCCTAGACAATATTTTGGATTTAAGTAATTTCTCTACTGCCCAGTAGGTCCTAGAGGCTAAGACTAGTCTATTTTGAATTTCGTTTTCCTCTTTTATGTTTTGTGCTAGCTTTATGCCAAGGTATTTAAACTCTTCGACTTTTTCAAATTCCCACTTGTCCACTTTAATATTTTGTATTCTATTCATTCCCTGTCTTCTGGTTATATGCATATATTTTGTCTTATCCTGGTTTATTTCTAATCCCACCTTTCTGGTTTCTTGAATGAGCACTTTTGCTAAATTTTCCAGATCTGTTCTACTTTCAGCAAGAAGAGCAACGTCATCCGCAAAAGCTAATACATTACTTTTGATCCAACATAGATCCCAGCTCTTAAATCTTTTGTCTTCCTGAGTGCATCTTCTAAGACTAGGTTAAAGAGTAGAGGGGATATCCCATCACCTTGACGAACTCCTGTATTAACTTCAAAGTCCTCTGTATATTCTCCATTTACCTTCACTTTACATCTTGATTTATCTATACATATTTGTGTCAATTTTATAAGCTTATCTGGGATGCCAAACATTTGCATTTTTTCATACATTTTCATCCTATTTATGCTGTCATACTCTTTTTGAAAATCTATAAATAATAGGTGAACATCCTTATTAAACTCCCAATATTTTGAGAGAGATTGTTTTATGGCAAATATTTGGTCTATAGTAGAGCGACTTTGAACAAATCCTGCTTGGTGGTCTTTAATATTTTCTTCTATATACTCTTTCAGTCTATTTAAGAGGATTTTTGATAGTACTTTATATGCTGAACTTAGAAGAGAAATACCTCTATAATTTTTGCACTCTGTCTTATCACCCTTTTTGAAAATAGGTGTTATTAGTGCTTCGTTCCAATCATTTGGTATTGTTTCTTTTCTCCACACTTCTAATATTAATCTATGCATACACCTTAATAGCTCTCTTCCACCAATTTTGAATATTTCAGCCGGAATGCCATCATTTCCTGGGGCTTTATTGTTGTTTAGTTGTCTTACGCTTTCTTCCACCTCTTTAAGGGATGGTTCATCTATATATATCTACATGTGAAAAGTATAGGGCGGAAAAACTAAATTACCATCAAAAATTTTCTCATTCAGCAATTATGAGTGGTAATGTTATATTTTTACCTTTTCATAATTTTTTGAATCGTAGTTAGAGTGGGAAAAATATACAATTTTTACAGTTTCAGATGACTTGTGATGTTTGAAAATTCATTATGATAAAAGCAATGATCAGATCATTTTGAAACTTTAATAGCGTGTAGGTAATTTAACTGAGACCACATATACGAAATTTCAGAATTTTCCAAAGGCACAAAAAAATCTGTGATCAATTTTCTATTGTAACTTTTTTCTACACTGAAAAAGGATACAAACTTGAGACAAACGGTGGTGTCAGATGTCTGGTATCAGTAATTCAAATATATTTATTTTTATTGTATGAGTAATGATTGATTTTATATCACTCTATTTATCAATCCACCAGCCACCCTTACATGGTCAGTAGTATTGTATTGTGAGAAGACCTCTGTTTCGTACATCATAATACATTTTAGATCCAATTGTGATAAATATATACTAAACCATCACTACACACTCTAGAAACAGAAACGGTGTAAGATGGTCTTCAACCTCACTATATATTTGATCCAGAGAGGATCAATGCATTCTTATCGCCTGTAGACAATACATTGTATAAGACAGGATTAGTGCATTCTAACTGTATGTATACTATATGTAGTGCCCGATAGTGTATGTATGTATACTGTGCATAGTATAATTGATAGTGGCTTGATTGTAAGATAATGGCATCAAACAACATTGAGCGAGGCTTTTCCTTAGACTAATGACCACTGAGTAAACCTGTCCTTGTACAAAGCTCTGCTCTATAACTGGGAGCTGTACTATCAAAAACTGATAAGTTGATAAGTATATAGGAAAAACATTACAATTACTAGGAATATTTGTTTTTACAATCTTAAAATGTTTTCTACTTTCTTTTATCCAGGGTGCATAGTGTAAAAAGCCGGTTTGCCCAAGATACTATCTAAAATTAAATTATAAGTTGATATATTCCTTTTCTCCACCATAACAGCGTAGTTTAAAAATTCATTTCTTATCAGAGTAAAGTTTATCTTGTATTATTCATGTAATATTTACTTTATTGTAGTTTTCAAATCTATAATTCTCGTATATGGTGATAACTGATTATGGAAATTAACTAAAACACAATTCTTATTTCTTATATAAAGGAGGTGGCGACAAAATTCTTGGATGGTTCATTGGATGTTGAGGGTTTCCTTGAGCAGTTCTCAACCCGTCGAAAACTAATGCATCTGAGAAGAGTGAAAGCTGATAAGATGACAGAAATGGTGCGAAAGAGATCTTCAGTAACAGCAGTAAATCGTAGTTCAGGTGCTAGTTTTTATTCACCTCCGCCAGGGTTTGCTCCTTACCCAGTAGCATCAGTACCTTCAATGCCCATGCCAGGCATGTATGTCACTCAGAATCATTTTGGTTAGCTTAAATTGTAATAGTGCTCATGACATGCCAAACAGGATTTATTGATCAAAAATTTCCGCCAATATAAATCATGAATTATTTTATTTATATTTTCAAGTTTTTAGTGAATATTCTTAAAATTAATAGTGTATTTTATTTAATCATTAAAGTATTATTTTTGTGAGCAAGCATTTTTTTGTTAATATTTTGGTTTATATATAAGTATATATTTATGAAATTTAATAAACTTATTTTGTAAGTTTGCATATATAAATATGTATATAGTGTAGCTAGTATTCATTGTTGGTTAGCAGATTGTTATATAATACAAAATTGTAAGTAGGTATTGTTAAAGATGGTATAGACAATTTTTAATGTAAATTATTGCACTAAACAAATTAAATTTATATTATAAATTATTTATATTATTTTTACGTGATTTATTTTCACCCTTTTTACTCACATTTATTTATTAATTAATTATTACTGATTATATTCTTATATATGATGATAAATAAATTCATAATACTTTATAAATTCTTTATTATCAACAAACAACTTTGAGCAAAGAACATTTTTAGTAATCATACTTTTATTTATGGGAGAAAATTTGTATAAATTGCTTGCTAATGATGTCTGATTTCTTATTGGCTGAAATAAATAAGCCAATTAAAAAGACACGACCATGTCACTTACTTAGTGAGATGGCCTAATAAAATCCTTTTTGTTAGGTTTCCAACTTGTGTTATAGGTATATCTCTCAGGTTTGATATATTACATTACATATTACAAGCAATCTTTCACATGGTGTTTGTAATTAGTAAATATAATGAACTATATAAAATGATTAAAATCACTGTAAAAATTTGTTAATACACCACACAGAACACAAAACTAGCTAGATTAATAAGCAAGTTACATTGGACACAGAATAAATTTCACATAAATAACACACTGATCTAATTGTGTCATAAAACACATTTTATAGTGGGTTATTTAATAACATATATAGGGTTAATTATAATTATATATTTAAATTGAAATCACTTAAACAAACTTTTCTAAAGGCGCACACATATCCCTGCAATAATACATTTTTGGGCTCATAGAACTAATTTGTCGGAAGGATTATACTCTGCAGACAAGTTCATGTCAAATAATATGAACTGTCATGCAGGAAGGACAGAACAGAAAGAAAGTTATATAAGAAACAGAACAAACCACTTCACAAGGATTGTAGGTTACTTAGAAGCTGAATACTAAGAATGCAACTGGGCTTAATGACTGGATTTTTGATGTCAAGCAAGAAACACTAGTCTCATTGTCTCTCTCATGGCCACAAATGAAACTGATGTTGTTGCAACTGCCTACCACCTTGCCACACTATTTAAATGAACTAAAACGAAATAATTATCCATCTATTTATAATTTAAAATTAATTCTTCATTTAAGTTTTAACATTATGTATTACGCAATTTGTATAATTTTTGTGTAAGAAAAATATATAGAATGTAAGACTGCTTAGTACAAATTGTAGTTAATGTTGGACTTCGCGGATGAGTTTGTTTTCTTTTTACTTAGCGAGGCCATATAAAATGTAAAATTAAAAAAATTTATACAATTTACCACTTAAATACAAATTAAATTATAAGTGCTTGCATTTTCAACTTGATGTTGATATTAGCAAGTAAGGTTGGAAGCAGGTTTTGAATGATGACCATTCCGAAAACTTTTTAGAAAGTGATTTATTGAACATTTCATTTTTAATCATTTGAATCGTGGCATTTTAAACACAATTATCGTAGTCTATGTTTTGAAAAGAACTTATAAACACGGTAATTTCCTAACAGTGTTAATACATTTAGTTGCTAACTTTTTATATGTACATATGGATAAACATTTATTTATTTCCTTGCAACAACAAACAATTTTTTTATGAAGGTATAACTTGGAAGAATACACCACCACATTTTTGACAAGTATTTGTGGTGGCATTACGAAATAAATAATTGACATTAAACCAAATTAGTCCAGAAAATTGAGCAGAAGTGGCTTTGTGTTGATGTTTCTCAATCATAGCTGATCATAAATCATTCATCACAATGCACTGATAACACTGCCAAACTAAAGATAACAAAACTTAGTAATACATGATATTTATCTTATTATAAATATTAACAGTTTATATATAATTACTGTACATTGCTTTAATTAAAAACTTATTTTCCATTTTATTTCATATTGTAAAAACATTTCACAGTCATAGTTGGCACGTGAACACAAGGGTTTAATATTTACTGAATTCAGAGTCATTATACACTGTATACTACAAAGAAAACATATCACTAAAGGTAGACACAAAATTCATAAAACACTTGGAGAACTTATAAAAACAACTGATAAATCAGAAGTTTTAAGTGAACAAACATTGGAAAAACACTATCTCTTTTGTTTCTATTCAAAATAATGTTAATAAAATGGTTTTGTGTTGTTATAATTTTTTAATTAAAATTTTAATGTTTCATTCCAACATGGAGTAGCATACTGTATTCTGGAATGTTTTAGAGTAAAATAAAACATTGATAGCAATTTTACATTACAAAAGTGTTTAGAGAAATAAAATTGTCTGATTGCAGATTATAACTTTTTATGTTGGCTTTTCATCTACAAAAAGCCTTTTAACTCCCCAAAGCAAACTTTATCCAGTACAATTAATTCCCAGGTATTTATCACTGCGTTGGCGTTTGGATTTCCATAACATGTTTGGTCGCGTGGAGTACTATTCTGCTCCAGTTGTTATCAACCACCTAGACCTGATTATTACATATTAAATATACAAATAATTATTTAGTTAGGTAAAGTAAACAACTGGGTTAGGTTTTTAACATGTTTTATTATTTTAATTCAAATTATTAAGCACAATATATAAGTAATATACATTTTATAATGTTAAAATTGCTAAATTAAAAAATGTATGAATTATAAAAATGTAATATTCAGCCTATAGGACAAAAAAACATTACTTTTAGTGTTCATTTTATTCATTCTGAACATGTGAAGCAAATATTTTTATTCTTACACCCATCACAAGTCTTGCTTGTTGTTCTCTTACTGGCCAAGCCCTATAAATAACATGTTCCAGTTTAAGAGAAGTCTGGGGTATCCATGTTGGATGGTAGTCAAGTTTGAATGTTGTATAGGAAAGAGAACTGAGTGCCAGACTTGTCAGTTAGCTAAAAATCAGACCAACACATTGTGGTTTGGATTCTACGTAAAGCTGTAAGTCTCATAGTTACCCTGGCTATTGGGATATTAATATGGGCTACTGTTTCATTATGGTTTAAGTGGTGTTGAACAACATATTTCAATCTTACTTGGAAAACCGCACTCAAAAAGTCTTTTGATAAGTTGTATAAATAACAACTTATCAAAAGTAGAAAGTGGGGTACCCCAGGGGTCGGTACTGGGCCCTTTCCTGTTTTTGGTTTGGGATATTAACTATTTGCATGTATATATTAGTAGTAGTTCAATCAAATATGCAGATGGTAGTAGCTTTTTCTGTAGTGATCTGTAGTGAGTTGATAAACTCACAAAATTGTTGAACACTGCCCTGATTGAGGGTTACCAGTGGTTTAAGGCAAATGGTCTCGGTCTCAATACAGAGAAAGCACAGCGCATACTGTTTACTTTGCAAAACTTTCAAAATAATTTACAATTATTTGAGAAAAATGTTAAATTTCTTGGGAATCATATTGATTCTAAACTAAACTGGAATAGTCATGTTGAACATGTTTCGTCTCGACTTTCAAGAGTAATTTATCTCCTACGACACCTAGAAATCTTGTGCCTAAGCAATATTTAAAAAATGCTTGATATGCTTTCTTTAACAGCATTTAAATTTATGTTATCCATTTATGGGGTATGGATGTATATGAAGGTTGAAGCCATAATGTACATCAAATAATGGTCTTGCAAAAAAAAGCAGTAAAAATTTGAACTGGTTCTCCTTACAAAACCCACTGCAAACCTTTGTTCATTAAGGAAAGTATTTTAACAGTTGTAAATTTGTATATTATATGTATGTTTATGTAGAGTTAAGGAAAACTTGCATGAGTGCCCTGTAAGACAACATTTCCACAATTATAATACAAAACAAAACTGCAGGCTGGACCAACCATTTGCTAGGTTATCAAAAACTCAAGTTTCTCATAAACAACTAAGCATTAAACTCTTTAATCAACTACCAGTTCAAGCACATTCAATATATATAAATACATTTAAAAGAGTTTTGCATGAATCGCTTGTAAACAGACCATTTTCCAAGGTAGTGGAATACTTTGCAAATCCAATGACCGATATTAATTTTTAACATGTTTTTTATTGTTCAGGAACGTAATTACTTATACAAGTTTACTCTGTCAGCATTTTTGAACACATTTTTATCTTAATTTTATTATTAAACTGATTTCTGTCATGTACTTTTAAATATTGTCCATGTATTTATTAGTTATTATTATGTACATTGTATGTGACAAATGTACTGACAATGTCTATTGCATGTTTGTTATATGCCTAATGACAATACAATTTCTAATTAATATATATTACTTTCTGAGCTAAGTTGAACTCAGATAGCAACAATGACGACACTCATTCGCCCCTCATATTCGCCCATATCTCTATGATCGGCGTCTTAGAAATGAATAATCTAGTTTTATCAATGTCTCTTTCAAGGTCATTGTAACTTAATTCATCATCACCATTCTCTTGAATTTCTATGTTATTTTCTTCAAGTTTGTAAGAGTCTTCCACTTCCAGAACATTTTCTGTATCATCTTCTGATTCTATAAGCCATCTATCTGACTGTTTTCAGTTAAGTTCAAACATTCTAAATATTGAGCAAATAAGACACTAACTTAGCACATTATATAACTAAAAATAATAACTTGCAAAGATAAAAAACAACAATAATGAATTCAGGATGGTAACAAATGTAATATGCCTTTAGTCGCATGGAGCACAAAAGTGCTCCAAATGTGTTTCACTATAATAAATTGTTTGTATACACCAGATATGTCAAACAAAAGAGCAGAAGCTGAACTGACATGAAGACAAAGAGTTGAGGGGAAGGTAGACAGACGTTCAAAGTCAGAAGAATTACCAACTAAGAATGAGACAGAAATAAGAAACCCTGGAGCACCGTTGTGCTCTGCGCGACCAACGCAGTGTTAAAGATACATACTTTGTCAATAGATATACACTGACATTTTGCTTACCAACAATTTACTTCATTCAAAAGGTAGATCAAAACCTTGAAAATAAAAATGTATAAATTTGGTTTTGCTGACATTTAATTTTATTTTCAACCATTTAATGTCATTAGTTATTTGTCTCCACAATAAAACAAAATCCCTTTCAGAATAAAAGAGAGCCATATCATCTAAACACAATGGTTTACCATTAAGATTTATTTCATACCATTAACATTAATGATTTAAGTAAAAGTATATTTCACCAAACCTACCAACTCTCCGGCAAAAAGCGGGAGTCACCCGCAAAATCACCATGAAATCCCGCTCTCACACATCAAAACTCCCGAATTTGATGAACAAGCCATAAGAAATATTAACGTCTTGGGACTGCCATTTACACCCACTGAGTTTGGCAGTTTGCTGAAGACTTCACTAACTACCAAATTTCTGGAAGATGAAGACATCAAAAAGATAAGTGGGAAGAAGCTAAAGATGAAGTAGGTCACATTAGAATGGACTCAATTTTTGTTCGTTTGAATGTTTTAACACATCCAGTGCGGCTTCCGAGTGGTAAGCTCTGGAATGGAGGTGCGTGCCATGCAGTACCACAGGGTGTTGCCACGGACTGATCTATTGCTCAGTGTGAGCTCAGCATTGGGTCGGGAAATTTTGTATTCGGTGAGCGCGTTGCGTTGTTTCAACTCGACCTTGACGTGCAGTTTGTTTCCGATTCCCGCGTTTTTGGCCTGTGCTAACCGTGTTTCATTGACTTTCAAGTTTATTTACGCGTTAGTACAGTTATATTACAATACATATATTATACACATATTGTTTTGTTCTTTTACATTTATATTATTGTTTTATATTAATATTTTATATTATTATATTATATTTGATAAGTTCCACAAAGACTAGCAGTAAAGCCTCAGCCATTCCAAACGATGTAAATAAATATTTTATGTACTGTAACAACTAACAAAAACAGCGTTTTATGTGTTTTTACGTGTATATGGTTCAATTTCGGACGTTATAGACATGGAGTGTGTGACAAAACTGGTGTAACGTGCTGACCCCGCGGATTGAACTGTGACGTCACATATGGAGCCATTTTGGATGACAGAATTTTTTTTGGTCATAAACAGTCTTCTTATGTCGTAAGAAAAGTGTATCTAATAACTTTATATGTTAGCTTCTGGGGTGATATTTCCTTTAGCAACCAACGTGTTAAACATTTACTTTTCTATTTTCTACTAGTCACAGTTGTTACTCAATTTCCATTATTTTACTATGTAAAAATTGTGTGTTTCTTTGAAAGAAATTAATTCATTTATTCAACTAAAGGCCTTTATGTGCAATTTCTTTTTTATGAAGCAATGAATAGTTTTGAGTTGTGTATTACATTGTAATTTTTATTCTAGATATGTTTATAAAACCAATATCTAATGCTCTGTTAACTGATTTATTTTTTTACAGTTATCATTGGTAATAATCAGCTTTGTAAGTTGTAGTTGAATTGACTGTACAGTAATTACTACTTACAATAAATTTTAATATTACTATAACAAATTTAATTCAGGTAATGGGGGTTAAATTACAAACGATTGCCAAATAAACACTCCTATTCATTCGCGTACCATATATAAAGTACAGTTGAACACGAAATAGCAACACATTGTGGTGTATAAGTTAGTTGCTTGCTTCGGCCGCTCGGGGACTTGCCCCGATGATGTAGCAGTAGCCAGTGGCGGGGAGGGATACCTGCACATTCTATATACCATGAAAAATCCATCATCTCTTTCACATATTTATTTATTTTACTACTTCACTATTTCAATTGCTTGTTTTCTCTTTTTAGACGTACCCAATTCCTGATTAACAATTCTCCATTAGCTTTTGAAATATTTATGGCAATATCAATCATTTTATTCTTATATAATAATTCAGCTTTCCATATTTTTCTCAAGAGGTACTATTTGCAGTTATTGTGTTCAGCTGATGTCATTGCTATTTTGTTTGATTGTGAAAATAGACTAATAATTTCATCAATGAGAATGTTTTGTAATAATGTTTGTAAGAACGCTTGGTATACACTGTATACAAATTTAATGTCATCATTACTGAGAATCAAACAATAAATTGAGTCCCCTTTCTGTGTTTGTAGTTGTTTTGTAAATGCATTAATATTCATTGTTGTGAATTTTCGGACATGTATTTTGTAGTTAGGCTGAGCGTGGGTAAAAGTTACTTGTATTAGCTGAGCAGTGTGTTAAGATAATCCAGGCTCAAGTATTATTTTACTGTGACTTAATGGGAAAACTTTTGAATAAATTGTCTATACAGGTTTTAGAAAACTTACTGTTGGTGCAGAAATTATGTTCACCTGAGTTTGAAGGTTGTTTTCTAAGGAACTAAGAGGCCTACGAAAAGTCTAATGACACCATTGTTTTCTTCGTCTAGCTGTATGTTATAACATATGCATTTTAAAATTGTAGTACTAGTATAATTGTATTTAATAATTTTTATCCTAGTTTGAGCATAAAAGTACCGGAAATTTAACTAGTTTTCACTGTACATCAAATTTACACCACTATTACTCAAAAACCAGTTAATTTATGGAATTGATATTTTAATATCTGGTTGATAGAAGTGTTTTCTATAAGTTTTATAAATTTTAGAATTGTTAATTTTCAAAAAAAGTTGTTATTGAATTCCTGAATCATTGTTTTCTTGACTTCTAGAGGTCTTAAAATTAATTACGTGGTCATGTTGTAATCCTTATGACATGCATAGTTACGATACATTATTTTCATATATGTAAGTATAAGAGCAGTGATCTTATATTGATTTAAATCAATTTAAAGTTATTGTACATTTTAATTATTATAATATAAATAAATGTGATACATTTACGGGTCTTTGAGTAATAACGGTATAAATTTGGTGTACATGGAAAATTAATTAAACTTGTAGTAAAATTTTTATTTTCATATTTTATTATGTTTAACTAAACGAGGAAAACAATGGTGTCAGTAGAATTTTCGTAGGCCTCTTAGTTCCTTCAAACTCAATACATTCTTCAACCTTAAACCTTCTTCAACCTCCAAACTCGGATGAAAATAATTTTCGCGCCGTCAGTAGTAAATCTCACCGGTTCTTTAAAGCAGGGTGTTAAACCGTAAGCATTTACAAAATCTAATACATTTTTTTAATTTGTCATTTTTTGCAACGTTTACATTTAAGTCTCCTCAAGGATAATATTTTTGTCGTTGTAATTTAGGTATTACTTCTTATAAAATGTAGCAATGACTCCAGTTGATAGTAGAATACATCAAAATTACTTGCAACAAGGATTCTATAAATACTTATTATTAACATGGACCAACTATTGAAAGCGAGCTTCACCATACTGAAAACCAGGAAAATGGTTGCTGACATTAGAGAGCCCTGCGGCATATAGATGTTAAGTATTAAAAGCACACAGCTTAACAATATACTGCATTTAAACCAATGTTCACAAAATTATAACAATCAACTGACGTGTTTCAATGAAAAATCTTGGCTTAATTAGTATTTTATTATACTTAACATTAGAAATACACATAATTATGGAGTTTGGATGCAAATCTAGGGCACTCAAGGAAAGGTGATTGTGGCAGTAAATAAATAAATCTTTATTGTCACAAAACGTTTCCATAATAATAGCGTAGCTATGAAACAGATGATATTGTCAATATAGTACTATTTTACATACATCCACATAACAATCCTACACTGCCAAACCAAAAACTGAATCATCCTGTTAATTACTAAAAACTTTTTCCTAATTAACATAAAAATATAAAACAAGAGAAAAATAACACACAGCAATACAATCAAAAAACATCACCCAAAAACTGATTAATTTTGTAGTATGCTTTATGTAGTAAAAGATTCTTAATATTATTTTTGAATGCATTTGAGCAAATTGATATTTATTTATTTATTCCATTCCAACGGTCAAAGACCAAATTACAAACATGTTACATAATACATATGAAATAACACATATGATGCCTTAATATCAGACGGTAATTTATTAAAAAACTTTCTCCCCATGTAAGATGGTGTGTTTTCAACCAGTTTCAAATTATGTCTAAGATACTGAAAATTATTTTTAAACCTAATGTTGTATTCATGCTGACTTTTCATTATAAAGGGTTTCGTAATTTGATTGCACCGATAGTAGTGTTTTGAAAATTATTAAACTGGGGACAGTCAAAATGTTAAGGCCACAAAAGATTTGTTTGCACGAAGCTTTCCAGGATGAAAATGTCATTATTCTAAGGAATCTTTTTTGGGTTCTTAGGATTTTATCTATATTTGATGAAAACTCCCAGAACTCAATACCATATTGCAAAACAGGAAAAAAGTATGCATAATATATTATCAAACGGGTTTTTAAATCTATGGAATGTCTCAAAATCAGCATCTGAAAACATGCTGAATTTAATTTTTTTTAACTTTTTCAATGCATGTACCCCAGTTTAAATGTGAGTCAAAGTAAGTTCTTCGTTATTCTTAGATTTGATAGCTGCAGTCGTGTCATCTGCATAAAGTATAAGATTGTTTGATACATTAGAAGGGAGGTCATTAAAATACAATAAGAATAAAAGAGGCCCTAAAATTGAACCTTGTGGTACACCTACTTTTAGCAGCTCTCACTCTGATTTATATTTAACATTGTTCCTACAAATAACGTTTCTTTGATGGCGATTTGATATGTAGGATTGTATCCAGGATATGGAGGAGTTTGAAAATTTGTATCTGATCAACTTTTTAATGAGTATCTCATGACTAACACAGTCGAAGGCCTTAGACAGATCACAAAACACACCAAGTGTGCTCTAAGATCCATCCAAGGCACCCGACACTTCATCAATAAACTTGGATAATTCAATCATAGTACTCATCCCTCTTCTACAACCAAACTGCTCTGGAGCTAAAAAGTTATTATTTTCTAAAAATACTAAAATTTGATTTAAGGCTATTTTTTTCAAAATTTTTTGACAAAGATGGGAGGACTGAGACTGGTCTATAATTATCAGGATTTGTTCTCTCACCCTTCTTATAAATAGGTTTAACCTCTGAATATTTTAAATGATTAGGAAAATAGCAATTTCTAAAGGATTGGTTAATAATAGTAGCTAAGGGTTTGGCTATATAGCTTGAAACTTTCTTCATCAGTCAACCGGAACTCCATCCCAACCAGCTGATTTTTTATTTTTTAATAATTTAATTACTTTGAATACATCATTTTCACTAATATTCAGAAAACTAAATTTTAAATACTCACAATTTGAATTCAAGACTTTTACCAGATTTAGAGCCCTGTTAGCACATGGATGCAGTCCAATTTCGTCATAAATATTAGTGAACCTTCTATTAAAAAAAAATTGCAATGTCTAGTGCATTATTTAAACACTTATCTGATACCATGATATCAGAAAACTTTGTTTGAAGTTTTTTACAGCCTAGTTGGGATTTCACAGTACTCCAAGTCGCTTTGCTTTTATCGTTTGAATCTGCTATAAATTTATTGTTTGTAAGATTTTATGAAGCATTACATACTTTTTGAAATTTTTTTTGTATTTTTTTACATAATTTATAAAATTTTCATCACTGGAAACCTTCATCATTCTACTCAACTTCCGCTTTTTAAAACTAGAGAATTTTATGCCCTTCGTGACTCACGTCTTTTTTTTTTTGAGAAGTTTTGTTACTATAAAATTTCAAAGGAAATGCTTCTTCAAATGCACTCATGAAGCAATTTAAAAAATTAGAACTATTAGTTTCATAATCATTGTTATCAGATACATCCCAATTGATTTCTTTTACAAGTTTAATAAAATTATCTTCATTTTTATTTGAAAATAAACGTCTCTTAGTTTTTGTCTACAGCTCTTTTTATTGAGGTGGTGTCATCTGTCAAATTTATAAAAATTGCTCTATGGTCTGAGATGCCGAATTCTAAATTCATTAATGGTGTTGAAGTCTGATATTTGAATTTTAATGTCAAAATATTATCTATGCAAGTCTGTGATTTTTTTGTAATCCTAGTAGGTGTCAAAAAATTAGTTATAAAACCATATTGCTCTATTAAAGAAAGAAAATCTAATTCGTGTTGAGGGTTGCTACAGTTGTCCATGATATCTATGTTGAAATCGGATTCTATGTAAATATTTTCAGTATTTTGTATTTTTGTCAACCTTTTTAATCGTTGTTAATAAATTTTTACAAAATCACCAGTAAATAATACTTTTTTCGAGGCCTTTCGCCAGCAAAGCTGGCATCATCAGGCCAAAATTTATTTATATTTGCCTGATGATTACGCTTTGCTGGCGAAAGGCCTCGAAAAAAGTATTATTTATTGGTGATTTTGTAAAAATTTATTAACAACGAGGAATACCAATATCAATTCCATCTGAAATTTACAACCTTTTTAATAATTCTTCAAACTTAGAAAAGATTTAAAATTTGCTTCGATTGGAGTTCTGTAAATAGAGACAATTATTATATTTAGAGTTGAAACGTCAATACAACAAACTTCGAAAACAGAATCCTCACCAAAAGTACACAAATCATCCCTCAGTCTGTATTCCAGACTGTCTTTTACTAGGATGCAAGACCCACCACGAGTTGTGCCTTCTCCTCTACAATAAAAACTAACAAGATTATAATTTGGTATACTATTTGACAAATGGGCATTTTCATTGCTTAGCCAATGCTCATTCAAACACAATACTGATGTATTTGAATTTTTCAAAATTATTTCTTTCATTTTTTTCTAACAATCCACCTTGAATGTTCAAGTTCATGAGCCAAGAAAATGTATCATTATATTTAGCTGTATTACAAATTGGCCAGTGATTTATATTTGTATTCAAAAAATCATCTACAGAATCAAAGTTATGAAAATTGTTACACATAAGACAAAAATTTTCTACAGCTATACTGGACTCACTGTTTTGTTTTTTGACAGGTTTTTTTGGTTGGGGGAAAGTGAATCGATATGTGTGCTAGGGCTGAGTGCGGGTGGAGTGGTTGGGTATGGGAAGCCAGACAAGGATGGTAAGCTGTAGGTCTGGGTCAGTGCAGGAGAGTGAGGTACATGTGTGTCAATACTACTGGGTTCTCTAATAGCTACATAAAAAGTTTCTTTATATTTGTTGTTGATGTTGGACTTGGGTTTACTCTATCCAAGGTGGGGACTTCCTGGAGGTGATAAGTGGTTAGGTTGGCTCAATGTTGGTGCATCCACTAATTGGGTTGGTTCTTCACACACACACGCTCAGTTTGTACTAAATCCTGGACAGACTGTGAGTTTATATTGGAGTGCTCCGGTACAACTGTAGTCGAATCATGTGTAGCTCCATCAATAGCTAATTTCAGTAGTGAAACAAACCTTTCAAGTGATTGTCCTCTTCTTAGGTTGTTTTTCCTTTCTTCATTTTTTACTACAATAATGACTGATGCATTGGTGCTTTTGTGGAACTTAGTGATATTTTTTGCAAAATGCTGGATGGTAATTAGATCTCTTGTACATCCCATTGGACTACAAATTAGATATTTAAAACTCCTTTTTTTAAAGTCTTCTATTAATTTATTAAATGCAGTGTTGTAATCCGGTAGCTTAGGTTTATTTAAGTATTTATTTTTAGTGACTAGTCCATATATTGAAGCTTTACTTTTATTTTGAAATATTAAGTACTTATTTTTAAAAATCTGTTAACTTAGGTCTTCCAAACATTGTTTAAAAACAACAGCCTCTCCTGCACTTATTTGTCGGATGTTATTAATGTCTCCTGAGATGCAGTGGGCAAAGGCAATTTTGTTATTCTCCTTATGTTTTTTTTATAATTTCTTCCATATCTGCTACAACAACCCGAACAACTGCTACAATCTGTTTTGTTACTCCCTTGATTAATAACATCCAAAGTTTCATCATTACTAACCATACTATACCGCTCGACAGTATAAGTACAACATTCATTTTCTAGTAATAGTGTTGTGTGGTTTACTGTTGAGTACCAATAGAGAGCATTCAGGATTTCAGAAACGACCTTCAGTTTTCCACTGTAATTCAAGTGGATGCCCTGTTTTGTAAAGTGGAACCGTTTCAGACAATTTAGACTAATTAAGAGCCCATTTTTTATTCTTGTAGTCAATTCCGATATATAATTGTTTACTAATCTGAGTTGTTCATTCACAAGATGATTCAGTGGTTTGTCTTGTCGTAAAGGGATTGTAGTTATAAATACGGGTTTACTTGTAGAGATTTCAAGGATTTTTTTCTTCCAAATGCTGATATATTTCTCTTAGGTTATTTGATAAGCTATTTTTGGTTCTGCCCAAGATCACTAATGGATTAGAATCATCAGATTTAGAAGAATTTATTATTTCAATAAGTGATTCATTTGGCCTAACATAGCCCAGTGCCATTACTCTTCCTTTACTTAATGCATCTATTTTACTTGATATTAAGTAAAATATCTTAATATCAACAGTTCCTTGGCTATCACTTGATAGTGTGATGTTTACCTTGGGCCATGTTAGTGATTATTTTATCCTATTTTTGTCTGTTTACTCAGTAGTTTTATATATTTTTAATCTTTCTGGTGTCTTTACAACTGCACACAAACGTACTTCTCCATGAGTCTCCTCTGCCGGCGTATTTAGCTCATTATCTTCAAAGTTTCCTAGAATATCAAATTTATTTTTTGATCTTAAATTATGACCGTAGTAAGTGTTTGATAAACTTATCTTTTGTGCATGTGTACTGCTTATTTTATTATTATTATTTCCTTTAGATTTTATTGTAATCCACTTATTTTTCTGCTGGTCTGTGATTTATTTATTTATTTATTTTTTTACTTTGAATGCTCTGGTTGTAGTTAGTGTTTCCAGTTCTGCTTTGTACCAATAGCGTTTGTAATGTGTCAGCATTTATTATGTATGCTAGATTGCTCCTTTTTTGTACAATATTTGTTTCTGTTAAAACGAGTCCTTAAATTTCTTGAGGATTGAATTGATTGCATGTTTTGTTTATTAATTGTGAGAGAAGGAATTCTGTGGATCATACAACAAATATCCCACAGTCGTAGTTATTAGTCTGTCGAGGTCCTTGGATGAGACTGATATCAGGTCTGTTATTTGTTTTTCCAAGATAACTAGATATTTTGTCCGCAATTTTTTGAGCTGCTGTAAGATTTTGGCTATTACTTAGTGAGTCAATATGATAAAAAGATTGGGTGCATTTGTCAAATATTAGCAAACTCCAAAGTGTGTCGTTATCAGTCATGCTATGCTGCTCAGAGTCATTAACTGGCATAAAAAATATATCTGTATTATCCATTTTAAGAGAGAGGATCCAGTAGAAAGTCATATTTACTAAGACACTTCACTGCTTGAACAATTATTGGATTAATAATAAAGAATTTTTTTTAAGTCAAAATAACTATTTAATGTTTCATCAGATAACCATTCTTTACCCAGGAGTTCATTTAAAATTCTTATTTTGATGAAAGAGAGATCTATCTGGGTATTAGAAGTTAATTTTCCTACACTGCTGTTTGTCTGGACGTCCTTATCAGTTATATTACTTTTACTTGGTATTTTTTTAGGTGTTTTTGGGTTCAGAGCGTTGGTTTTATTTCCATTCATAAGAGTTCTAGCCCTTGTTATACTCCTAATTGTTATCCCAGTATCATTTAAAAGTTTTACAATTCCTGGACTATTATTACTTTTCTTTGCTGTTAAAACCGTTTTTAGCACTTTATAAAAAATAATATATTTATTAACAGTATAATTAAAATCTAAACATTCAGGAAGCCCTATAAAGTACTATTATTTATTAAATAAATATAATTAGGATGTCAGTTATAAAAATTGTAGGTAAGCTTCTTTATTTCAATGTTAGCGGTCGTCATGCAAGGCTATGTTATCAACCTCTTAGTGATGCTGTTCTTGAACATCTCTATGCAACCTCTTCAAAAACAGCTGTTTTTACTCAGACTTTTAAAGCAGATATTGTTGAGTTTTCAACGGTTAATAGAACAAACTTTACAATAATATTAAATGCATTTGACTCATGCCATCTTCATTCAGTGACTGAAAGTGTTTTTTGTTATTTATTTTCAGTAAAGTAAAAGTAAGTAAAATGAGTGATTCCATTTGAACTGATGATTTTAGACAGTTCTTCATAGATATTCTTTAAGTAATAAAGTGATATAGAAAGAAGGAGAATGCATCTTCTACCAACTCGGACTTCAAGTAGTGATGCATTATTTAAGTATGCAAAAAGAAAAGTTTATCAAAATGAACAAATATGTTGTCAGTGTAACCTATACATTCTGAAAGAGTGAATTGCAAAATCTCTATTTTGATTTTTATTCTAAATAGTACATATATTTGTTTCAGTTATAGTACAAAAAAGTATTTAAAAAGTAGAAAAATAAATAAGTACTTTTATCTAAATTAATAGGCTACACATAACTCTTTTTTTTTAAATTATATATCACCTTCTGATCTAATAAATTCACAAAAAATATTCATTAATTCATATTTTTCAGTCTCTTATACAAGGATCATTAGTGAATGGAGCATGTTTTAAAAAAATGACAGCTGCTTCTAGTCTAACATAAAATATAATAAAGTTACTCTAAGCATGCAAAACTCGGGATACTGTAACAATGTAATTAAACTTGAATGCCTATATGTGGCTGAGACTCTACTTTTAGACATCAAACAAAACCATCAAAGAGAAAGAAAGATTATTCGAAAAATATTAAGTCCATTTAATACTAATTTACAGAGTTATAAATTAAGAACAAATATGGAAACAGAAAACAACCTTAAGATACATTCTGAAGTGAGAAGACTAAATATTCTATGGGTATATTAAGAGAGTGCAGCCTCTAAGTTACAAAGCAAATTGTAGAATTAATCTACAAAAACACTACACTAATTTTTTTATGAAAAGACACCACAAATTTCAAAAGAACCACACTATCAGAAATGGCTACTGGTTAATCTTCATTAACAGAGGGTCTTGAAAAAGTATGGAACCACCTTCATTTCTTTTAAATGGATCCAGATTAATAATTGAGATTTAGTATAACTCTGTTGAACATTTTTTTCTATCTTTAGATGCAGTTGATAATGGTTTTTTACCTACTGTATATGTGAGGGCCCATGGAGGATTTCTGAATGAGTTTAAATAAAAAGTTATGATGAGTTTTTTCTGAATAAGACGCCATAAGTTTCAAGTTAAAAGAACCACCATGTTAGAATGGCGTGGTTAACCTTTCTTAGCAGTGATGTTTGAGTGGTAATTCGATATGATGTAAAAGCCAGTTCTGTTCTAAGAGTTATTTGTACCATTATGTAAATTATATCATTTTAAGATAATTTTCTATTTCTTTAATCAAATCATAACTGGCTTTTACAACATGTCGAATTCCCACTTGAATATCACTGCTAAGAAAGGTTAACCAGTTGTGTTGTGGCCGAGTAAGGACAGAAGAGTGGGGGTGGTTTAAGGCGGTCACCCTCAACCCCTTGGGTAGTCTTGAACGACAGTTGTTGGCGACAAGTCACAGACCCGCTCGTCCGCATATACTTGATTCGATACAATACTTAGCTTTTACAAAGGTTAAGTATACTGATTCGTTGCACAGTATTACATTTCAATTATTCAATCATTTTATATTGCTTTACCATCAGGATATATTTTTTATATTTCATTACTTAATAAATCTCAGTTTTTCTCACATGTGAATTTTTATTCATTGCCCCTTTTTTAATTTACTTAATTCCGCGGTACACCACGACATTGTTGGTCCTCCGGGGGCCGGATGCGATTCAGTGATCGTGATACAGTGATAGAACAGTGCAGAATTTGGATATAACATACAGTGAAGTGTTCTCAGTGCTGTGACAGAGAGAGTGCAGAATAGTGTTTTCGCGCCAGAAATCTTCCAACCCACCCTTGCTTGGACAAAGGGCCCCAACCAGCCATCGCCGGACAAGGGTTGGACAGTTTTACAACACCTCTGCCTGCCGCCTTCAATCAAAGTGAGTTTACATACAATCTTTCCATTCCAAACTATCCTATCTTGCTCTCCTTTTCCTTTCGCTCGCAGTAAAACCTCCCCAAGTTCATCAACTTATGACACAGAACAGCTGTTCACTCTCCCTTTCAAACAACACCATTGTCAACATTGTCCCTTTAACTTTGCGCTCACATTCTGTTACTGTCAATATTATCATCATTATTATTACCATAGTTATTTATAATTACTAACATCCCCATTTCAATACTGCCAGTACTTTATTTACAAAATGGCCCCAACAAACAATGACGAAAACAACCCAACAGAACTCAGAAATTCAGTATCTAGGAGGGGACAATCAAAATAAAAATTGACTAGATTCAAAACATTTTTCGAAACATGCACACGTTCCCAGCATGTTGCACAATTAAGTAGGCGTCTGGCCAAACTTGAAGAAGTGTGGTCTGAGTTTGAAACCATCCAAACTCAGATTGAACTCTTAGACGACAGCCCCACACAACAGGAGGAAAGAGAGCTTTTTGAGGACATGTATTACGACATATCTGCCCAAGCCGATACATTCATTAAGAACAATAAGACACCTACTCAAGAGACATATCCCACCACAGTCACCCCAACATCAACACCACTTCCACCTCAAGTTCGACTTCCACCAATTGATCTGCCCACGTTCAATGGTGCCTTCGATGAATGGTTGCCATTTGCGGACACCTTCAAGGCACTAATACATGACAATGACACAATCACTGATATCCAACGGCTTCATTACCTGAAAGCAACTCTGAGAGGTGAAGCAACACATTTCATTAATAGCCTTGAGATGACAGCAACCAACTACTCTGTGGCCTGGCACCTACTAGAAGAAAGATATAAAAATGAACGAGTTATAGTACAAAAGCATGTGAAGGCTCTCTTTGATCTGCCCACAGTAGATAAGGAGTCAGGACATAGTGTAAGGAGACTGTTAGACGGTGCACGCAAGCACGTTCGCGCCTTGAAGGCTCTCCAGCAGCCCACACAGTTGGGATACGTTATTACTCCACATGGTAACCTCCAAATTAAACGTCAGCCTGATGAGAGATTGGGAGCTAACAACCCAGCCCAATCAGCTACCAACTTTCATCCAACTAACAGAATTCTTACAGCGAAGATGCCAACTACTAGAAACCACTAGTAAAGCACCTCCATCAACCTCACATCAAACGCCCATTAACTTCACAAAGAAACCTATGTTTTATGAACAGAAAGCATGTTTTATGACACAGAGTGCAAGATGCCGTCTTTGCAATCAGTCTCATGCTGTGTATCAGTGCCAATCATTGCTCAAGGCCACGTCAGCAGAGCGATACAAAAATCTAAGGGATGCAGGCATCTGCTTTAACTGCCTGATGCCAGGCCACAAAGTATCAGAATGCAAATCGAGAGGATGCAAAATCTGCTTCCAAAAGCATAACACTGTATTACATGTGCCACACCAAAAACCAGAAGCTACAGTTAGCGCTCATACTTCAAGTCAAGTTGTCCTTTCCACGGCCATCATAGATGTCATAAGCAGCTCAGGGAGGAAGGTTCAATGCAGAGCACTACTCGACAGTGGTTCTCAGTCATGTTTCATGACTGAAAACATCGCACAAAGACTTGGCGTCAAGAAGAGTCCTTGTTCTCTCAGCGTGTCAGGCATAAACCAAACCAACATTGTGGTAAAGGGAATAGTACAGGCCAAGATACAATCTCGTGTGTCAAGCTACAGAACAAACCTATCATTTGTAGTGGTACACAAAATAACAGAAGCCATTCCAACCTGTTCCTTAAATATTGATAATTTTAAAATACCTGACAACATTGTCTTAGCTGATAGAGTTCCACATACCTAAACAAATAGATATACTACTTGGACAAGAAGTGTTTCTAGAACTGTTATGTATAGGCCAATTGAAATCCAAAAACATGCCCACACTGCAGAAAACCAGAATAGGATGGATAGTTGGTGGCAGATCAACAACACACACTCTAGACACTACCTTATGTCACCTCAGCACTGTAGAAGGACTCCAAAGGCAACTGCAGAACCTTTGGACGTTGGAGGAGCCTAACCATAGGTCTCGCCTCACAACTGAAGAACAGGAGTGTGAAAGTCATTTCGTTGAAAATACAGCCCGTGAAGCAGATGGAAGATACACAGTAAAAATGCCACTGAAGAAAGAAGCAGATGCTCTTGGCGAGTCCCTCAGAAGATTTGTTGCGAGAAGAGGATTATGCGCTGACATATCTTCAGACAACGGCACGACATTGTAACATGACTATATTGCCTTTACAAGCAACCCCCATCACACTGCTACTACGGATACATGGCTGGACGTCATGGCTGTCTCTGACCTGTCCCATGTCGTGCACCACGGTCAGCTCCCTGTCCTTGGCCTGTCAAGACACGATTTAATATTTTGTGTATATCGTCTAACCACCCCTAAATGTGAACCCAAATTCATCTCGTACAGGAGACTCAATAATATTGATTCCGATGCACTTCTGGCTGATGCACTCCTAATGTCTTGGCATGATATAATCCATGCTCCTGATGTCAATACTATGGTAAACATGTTTAATAATTTCACAATTTGTCTCCTTGTTAAGCATGCTCCCTTGATCACTAAGAGGGTCACCAAGAAACCAGCCCCATGGATTAATGACTCCTTACGTCAACTACAGAGGTTAAGGGACATTGCTTTTCGTAGGGCTAAAAGAACTAAGTCATCTGACGATTGGGCGGAGTATAAAAGACTGAGGAATAAGACTCAGCAACAATTTCGCAATGCCAAGATACGATTCTATTATAGATCTTTCTCTGGTGTCATATGTACTAAAGGCTTGTGGTCTAAGGTCAGGGAGCTAGGCATTGGTAAGACCAATAGTGACAAACCTGTTTCCCTTGATCTTAATATCGTAAATAAATATTTCACTAACATTCCAATCGATCTGTCCAGAGCTCGTGACTTTGTCAGTGAGCTGAATGCCACTCCTCTTTGCCGCCCTCGCCATCAGTTCGTCTTTACTCAGGTGACTGAGGCTGATGTGCTTGATGCTGTGATGAGGCTGACTAGCAACGCAGTCGGTACTGATAAAATCCCTATTAAAATTCTCAAACTTTTACTTCCAGCAATACTGACTGTGATTACAGCTATTTTCAATAAATCTTTAACCACATCTACTTTTCTGTCTGAGTGGAAATCTGCTATTATGCACCCTCTACAAAAAGTTTTGTCACCTCAAGTTGCATCAGATTTCAGACCTATCAGTATCTTGCCAGCGTTGTCAAAATGCCTCGAAAGGTTAGTCCACCGTCAGATGTCATCGTTTATGGAGAGTGCTGGATTATTGTCCAATTTCCAGTCTGGATTCCGTTCAAGATTCAGTACTTCCACTGCCCTTCTTAAAATTACTGACGATTCCGCTCTGCTATTGATAAGTCCCTACTTACCATCTTGACCCTATTTGATTTCTCTAAAGCTTTCGACTGTGTTTACTATCCCCTTATTTATATAAAAATGCTCTCTGGTGGTTTTTCTGATGGTTGTATTGAATGGGTCAGGTCGTACTTGACGGACCGTCGGCAGTGTGTAAAGGCAGACAACAGAAAATCTGACTGGGAACTGGTGACTAGAGGTGTGCCCAAGGGTTCTGTGCTTGGGCCACTCTTATTCTTACTCTACATTAACGATGTCACTACTGTTATCAATTTCTGCAAATTTCACTTATACGCTGACGACCTACAAATACATACTCACTTCACTCTGAAAGACTTGCCTACTGCCGTAACTAACATTAACTGTGATATCCAGTCTATCACAAATTGGGCTGTCAAGCATGGCTTAAAGCTCAATGAGGCCAAAACCCAAACAATATTGTTGGGCTCTACTAGACTCACTTATAACATTGACCTGACATATATACCAAAACTCAAACTTAACAATACAGAATTACCGTTTTGTGACAAAGTTAAAAACCTAGGACTTATTAAGAATAAAAACTTGAACTGGACTGATCAAGTAGTTGTAATGTGTAATAGAGTTTTTGCTGCTATACACACTTTGAAAAGATTTGCCAAGTTTTTCCCTCTCAATGTCAAGGTGTTGTTAGTAAAGACTCTAGTTTTCACTCACTTTACTGTGATACTGTAATCAATGACATGTCTGTTGAGCTCGCGGAAAGATTACAGCGTGCCCAAAACTACTGTATCAGATTTATTTTCAACCTGAGGCGAAGGGATCATGTTACACCATTTTTCTACCAATTATCCATCTTAAAGTTAAACAATCTTCTACAATTCCATATCCTGATATTGTTGCACAGTATTCTTCAAAACCAAATTCCTAATTATCTGTCAGAGCAGTTTGTTTATCTGTCACAAGTTGGTGTGCGTAGAACCAGACGTGGTGAGTCAATGTTAGCTATTCCAGTTCACCGCACCACCACTTTCAACAAATCATTTATTGTCTCCGCGTGCAGGCTCTGGAATGCTCTGCCTGATAATATCAGATCCATCGATAAGCGCACTCAGTTTGGGGCGGAGGTGAGGTGCTATCTGCTGTGGGCCTAGCGGGAGTAGTGGCTGGTGGCGCTGTGGCTTGTTGGTGGCGGTAATGAGTGATTGTGCCGAATGAATGTAGTATTGAAAATGTTATGAATAACTGTAGTTTTGTTTGAGATAGTCGAAATATTTTAAAGTTCAAATATAATGTTTCACATTTTTTGACTTTAAAGTATATGTTTTGCTTCGTACATTGCAATTTCTATTTTGCATTTCCTTTTAAATTGTTATTTATATTTGAAAATATCTTATTATGTATGATGAGGTTAAGTGGTAGAGAGGGTTTTGCAGCCCTAACTTCGCCTCTTGAATATAAATAAAGACGTTTTTCATTTCATTTCATTTTTCCCACTAAAAATTGACTCTGATGGATGAGGTATTAGTTTAATTAAATTAAGAAAGTGACCAATGAACTGTGCTATTCCACCTTCTACTGGCCCTATTCTTAATTTAATTCAGCTATAATATAAATAGTAATTAAAAATAAAGCTTATGTAAAACTTCATGTATTGAAATTTCCAAACACAATTCCGAATAATGACGTTAATAATAGATTATATGTGTATGCAGATTACCATTTCTTATACTTTTAATAACAAGGAAGTATGGTACGTATTCTATTTTTAGACTTAGCCTACATAGTAAATTTAATAAAATACAGTAGTTTAGCACATTAAAATAAATTACGCAGCGTTCAACTTAACCGACTTAAGTAAGTGACGTCGTGGATTTGATGATGAGACACCGAGCACCGAGGCCGAGAATACGAATACGAATATGGCATGGCATCGATTCAGTCATGGACACAACCAACGTCTCTTCGACCTCGAGTGCAAAATACCTTTCTTATTGTGATTTTACCTTAATACTGTGACCAGTGAATTGATAAACATCAAGTTAACAAGTAGGCTAATTAAATTGTAAATATTCACATAAATTAATTGTAAGTCATAGTAAAATGTTTAATATTGTTAGGTTATTGGATAGGCTAATACTGTATTTCATTCACATAATAACCTGTTTTTTATTGCAATTTGCTACAAACTGTACATTTAAGTTAAGAAGTATATTAGTCTTTGTTTTAAAATTCTAGATTCTAGTAATTAACCATTACACAGTTTGTCAATTACTATGTTTTAAATCTTTACAAAGCATTCACTCATTTTTCAATTGCGTATGTATTTAGTATATTGTTTTAAATTTTCAGTTTCTTGTTGTATATATCATAGATGAATATATACTTAATCATGCAAAGGGTTATCATTCATATCATTTTATAATAATCGTATAATTCTTTTAATGTTATTTGTTTGTTAATTTAAATTCATATGTCATTATAGTAATTAATTGTCAATTATGTACATATCGATTCATTAATGGTTTTGACGTTTTAATTTCAAGTTATTAATTAAAGTCAATTCCTATGTTTTCTTAATAGGTTCTAGTATGTTTTTTTTAGTGGGCCGGGTAAATACCCAGTGGGAAGGTAAATATAAATCGGGTATTTACCCAGAGGTCGTTTAAATACCCAAAATGAGGGTATTTTCAGTTATTGAGCTTTTTATTACACTTTTTTAATTGTTGATGAAGTGTTGGACAAACAGGGACTGAAACACAGCTATTTGATGCCTTAAATTGAAATCAGGAACAATATTCATCTTTCAAAACTAAACTAAAGGAAAATTGACGTGCGGGTATTTATATGTTTTGGCACTGTAACACCGTAACCTTTCTGTATTGGTTCTTAAAGAGTGTTTTTCTTAAACTAAAGTAATATATTGAATAACATATTGTTGTTGTTTAGTTTTTAAAATTTTTAATACATAGGCCTACCAAGGTATTGAGAAGGCCGAGTTTCATTAGGGTACCGACTGGTACTGAAAATGAGCAACAAAGACATAGGAGGGAAAAGTGCTTGCTATTTTTGTAGTAAGAGTAGGCTATATGTATATAATAGAAAAATGTTTACTCTAGAACTCAATAAGTAACAAAATATTTAATAGAAAGGACATTAATTAAAAAAAAAAAAAAATAATTATAATTAGTTATACTAGGATTAAAATCAATAGAAGCCTTAAGGTCAAACTTCAATTAAGTCATATGGTTCATATAAACATATGTTTAACTGCATTAATTTATAAAGTGACTTGAAGCTTTTATTAATTTTGCTCTTACTATTGTAGAAGTGCTTGAGTTTCTTTTAAATTTAAATATAAAAAAATAAATATTAATTTTTTAATCTTGCTTTAAACCACTATAAATGCATGTCAGGATGTAGGCCTACATTACTTTGAATTTCTTTAATAAATGATAAAAACTATTCTAAACAAAATTTGATTTTGATTTGACCCAAGTTGTACTTCTACTACTCAACTGATATTTTTCATTGTAAAACATAAACATTGTGTTGAAAACGGTATATTGCACCTTTAGTAGAACTTTGTCAATGCTCTAAATTAATTTCCACTAATTGTTATCTCATTGTTTGCAAAAAGGCCTTCAGTTGTAACTCTGAGTTTTCAGGTTATAAATATTGAATTGTATCTTCTTATCCAATTAGTCATAATTAAATTAAATTGTTATTAACTGTCTAATCTTATTATATTTCTAGAAAGTTAATATAGAATAGGCCTAGTTTGCATATTGGTACCTTTTTTAGGGTTCAACTTCCTGTGACACATGATTTTTAATGTAATATCAAAAATACCCAGGTATTTACCCAAATTGGGTATTTACCCCGATTTATAAGTACCTGGGTATTTCACATCACTAGTTTTTGTATATGTCTCTTATGTCAAAATATTCATATATTAATATTTTAGGCTGCATCACATTTTTTGTTTGTATAGACAGTTGATTTATTTTCATGTTCTATTTACTTAGGCCTAATTTAAGTGCAAGGTTAGATTTTCATTCATTCTCTGTTTCTTTTTTTTATGCATTCAAGTTTAGGTTAAAATCATTACATTGTTACACCTATTAGATCAGTGGTTCTCAACCTGGGGGGCGCGCCCCCCTGGGGGGGCGTGAGAGAATTTCAGGGGAGGCGTGAGGGTACAAAGAAAAAAAAACATTAAAAAATATATATTTTGTTAAAAAACAAAAACTTTAACCCTTTCAGTGCCGCGACATTTTTGGATGGATGTTTCAAAAGTGCCAGTCATTTTGCATATGGTGTATCCAAAAGTGCCAGAGCATTTTTACTTAATTTGCAAGGGTTTCGGAGAAATGCTCTAGCTCGCTTAGTTTTTAAGATAACATAATAATTTATATACCAATGTAATGGAAAATAACTAAGGAATAACATGCATTATAGATAAATTAATAAAAGTTCATGCAAAAAATTTCAAAAAATAAAAACACTTACCAAAAAAAAAATTTTTCAAAAATTTTTCACTTTGGTGGAATTTTTTCCATATTAAAAAAATAGTTGAGAATTAATGTTTTATATTGTTTAATTCACAATTTAATTCTCTATTTGTAGGTAAAAATTCAGAGTTATTACTTCACTTACAACAAAATTATTGAATATTTACAAAAACTATACACTTCGACGTTGAGTGTTAGCTAAGCCTGAATTATTACTAGGTCCAGGCCTACCTATATCATTCTCAGGGTTGTAGTCTGGATCCGAATCGGTGTCGTCTCCAAATGTTTCACTGCTAGCACTATCACTATTGTCATTTATTGACACGTCAGTATCACTGTCAGTATCGTTCACAATTCTCTGTAAAGTTCTGTCACTCAATGGTGACCTTGATCGATTCATAATAATAAAATAATTAAATATATTACTTCTAAAGCACTACTTATAAACATAAAACACTTGCACATAACCACAACTCAATATACAATCCAAACAAGATAAATAAACAGCTGAGTGGGTCAACATTCGGCGGGAATGCAGTCGGCCAGCTGACGGCGGGAGACTTCATGCCAGCTAACAGACTGTGGAAGTAAAACTGTTATAATAAAAGTTTATATTCGTTTTACTGACGTAAACTATTTTTTTTTTTTTATAAAAGAACAGTTTATTATGAGTAGACTCATATGAAATATACGCAAAAATATGCATTTTCAAATTAATTACAAATTTATTTGTAAACGTCCGGCTTAACCGGACGTTTACACTTCTGTAACGACTAATGACGTCCGGCTTAACCGGACGTTTACACTTCTGTAACACCTATCAACGTCCGGTTTAAGAGGACGTCGGCACTGAAAGGGTTAAAAACCATCAAATAAACTTTTGTATTTAAATATATCTGGATTTTTATTTTGCATCCCAGCTTTTGCTAACGTAGAGTTAGCATTGTCAGTTTCATAATTTCACTGTTCTAACTTGAACCAACCAATTATTGACTGGAGGGGAGGCGTGAGCTATCTTCAGTGTTCAAAGGGGGGGGGGGCAGTGCTAAAAGGTTGAGAACCGCTGTATTAGATAATATTATCAATATTTATTCGTGTATTCATTTTACGTATAGATTTTGATTTGTCATATTCTGATTTTTATATATATATTTGTTTCTTACATGTCCTGCTTAGTATTGTAATTGTAGAATTTTGCCAATTTTAGTTTTTGAAAGTACCTTTCCCGGTTGGGGGTATGTTGTGGCCGAGTGAGGACAGAAGTGTGGGGGTGGTTTTTGGCGGTCACCCTCAACCCCTTGGGTAGTCTTGAACGACAGTTGTTGGCGACAAATCACAGACCCGCTCGGTCCGCATATACCTGATTCGATACAATACTTAGCTTTTACAAAGGTTAAGTATACTGATTAGTTGCATAGTATTACATTTCAATTATTCATCATTTTATATTGCTTTACCGTCAGGATATATTTTTTACATTTCATTATTTAATAAATCTCAGTTTTCCTCACATATGAATTTTTATTCATCGCCCCTTTTTTAATTTACTTAATTCCGCGGTACGCCGCAACAAGTTGCCAATTTCTGATAGGGTGGTTCGTTTGACTTGAAACTTGTGGCGTCTTATTCAGAAAAAATAGGCTTTAGAATGATGGGCAACTCATCATAGCCTTTCATTTGAACTTCTTACAAAATCCTCTACGGGTCCTCCCGTCTAGGTTGTTCAAAATTACAAACTACATCAAAAGATAGAAAAAAAACTTACTACAGAGTTACACTAAATCTCAATTATTTATCTGAACCCATTTAAGAGATTTAGTTACATATAAATACTTTTTCAACGCCCTGTATATAGCATATGGTTTTTTTGTCAGCTACCATTTATTAATTTAAAATTATATAAAATCTGTGTTATGTACTTGGAAAAACTCCAAAAGTCATTAGATACCGGTACTAATAAAAATATCAAGTGATCTCCTGTCACACAAAGCTAAATCCAAGTGATTAAAACCGTCAATAACTAAAAAATATTTTATTTAATATTGACGAGAAAGGAGGAAATACTTGCGAGTACATAATTGTGACTTTCTGGAGCCAAGGAAATAATTTTGAAACACTGTAGGTCGTAACATGCTCACCCTCCCTGACCCGCTCAAGTTACCAACACAGCAGACACAGGTTTTCTTCAACTTTTGAGTAATGAGGTCTAGTGCTGACTTACCTGTGGATGTTCAAGAGGCTACCGATTGCGGACTGATTCTACCACATTGTTAAAGGACTACCCAATAATTTTGGACAAATATCTTTCTTATTGATACATTCAAACTACCCTGGTTTTTTAATATTAACATGGGTGCAGTCAACACTGTGGGAATGTAGACCCGCCTACCCCACCCCTCTTTGGCTAAATATATATCATTAATAGAAGCTGTAAATTAATCCAATCATTCGCTTTCTCCACCTCTTATCCAAGATGTCAGAGAACGTTTTAAACACTGTTGTGTGGTCCACACCTACATTGTGTCACTCCGCTTTGAAACCCTGAATCACCCAAGTGTCGTGAAAAATATTTTCAATTTGGATCTATTGTTTGTGCTTCTCCGCGTGTTCAAAAAAAAAAAAAAATTCAGTTATAAAGTCAACTCTCTTTGATGGTTTTCGTAATGCTTAGGAGATGCATAAAGGCCACCATCTCAGACACGAACTTGAGCGGACTGTGTTGACCTGCATGCAACAAATACTTCCCAACATTTCCCTTAAACAAATATTTCTCCTTGTGTAGAATAATTTTTATTTTACTGTACTAATAAGAACTCAAACATCCTATATAATGTAACTCAACTTATCCATGTACAGCACTGGAAGTTTATGTATGACTATATAAAGTGACAAATTATACTCGTATATTAACCCTTACCACGCCGTAAGCGCATATAAGCGTAATAATTAAAAAAATATTATTTTCGTAAGAATGTTTCTAATTTAATCCAGTAGTGTGTTTGGGTTATGGGCGGTGACTCATGAGAGACACATTGTGCGACTCGCAAACTTTTGTTGGCCTGTCAATCACTACGAGACTGGTTTTTGTCTGGCAGTGTACATTTCCACTGCGCCGCCCAATGCCACTAGTGCATATACACGCAGCTACTGTCAAACCGAGTGGTTGTCATTGTCCGCCGCCTTACAGCTTTGAAACTGTGTATTTAGTTGTTTTATCATTACTTTAGTTTAATATATGTTAGTAATTTATTAGATTTAAGTGTCAATATAAATAATCCAGCTGATTTTGTGGAAGGTACTAAATACATCGTAATCAAGTGCTATATGTACTTACTTATTTTTTATTATATGTGTTATGTGCAGGCCCCGTCTATATCAGTTTATGTACAAGTAAATGTACTCAATTATACATATTTTATTGATAGTAATAATATTTTGCATTGATTCATACTGTATAAGTGATATATGCTTGAGGCTTACTTTCAAGTAAAAGTTTGCTTATTTACATATTCATATATAAGAAAAAAACGTAAAGTAAGCTAATTAAAGTTTCAAAATGTTATATCTTTTATTTTCTTGTACAGGACAATAAATAGAATTAGCAACTAAAAATTTAATTTTGAATTTTTTACAATAAATTGGCGCTTAATGGAAAGTAGGCATTGTATAAATGGCGCTCTAAGGGTTAACATACGGTTTTTGCACTTTAGTAAAAGGTGGGTCTGGGCCAAGGTTAGTGTATAGGAGGTTGCCTCGTTCCCGTAAGGTAGTGTAGTCAGCAGCAGGCGAGTGCATGACGTCACGAGCCGACCACAGTCCAGAAGCGCTACTCATCACTGCACTACAAACACTGCCCGGCCAAACCCAAACTGTATGAAACGACACAGTACCCAATCGAAACATTTATATCATAATATGAATCAGAAAGTTCTTTTGAACTGTATTTTTGAATCACTATTCTACTCCAGTTCTGACAAAATATTGTTTTGCTTGTTTATTTGGATCGCTTGGCTACCTAGTTCATCGTCATTTATAGGCTAAGATTTGTGTTATAGTTTGAAGCAAATTAAATTTAACCGTGTAAAACTTCTAAACAGCACCATCATTGATTATCAAGGATTTAAAATGCCTAACTCGCAATTATATTTATTGAATGTAGTAAACTTATCTTAATTATGAATAATAGGCCAAAATGATGTACAAATCCATATCGGTTACAAATTGTTGTAATTTGTCAAAAATAATCAGATATACAACAATTTAAGCAATGAATATATACACTCTTAAAATTCAATCTAAGAAAGAATTTTTTTGTATTTTTTCGTGGTACTGTGATCAGAACTGCTACAGCTTCCTCTCTTTTCACCACGTTCGTCCTTGTTTAAATATTTCATTCGGATAAACGTTCGCTGTTTTACAAATGATTTCAATACTTCGTGCGGGATACCTGGGTGCTTTGTGTCAACGATTCTTGTAAGTTTATCAACAACACCTAAAAAAACAAATATATTTATTGCAATTACAGTATTTGCCAAATAAAGCAATTTGAATAAAAGCAGTTTTACGGCATACCTATGGAGTTATTTATAGATTCGATTTTCATAATCAACGATATTTGCCATAGCCTAAGTAGTTTGAAAAAGAGTCAATTATATTTGTGTATAGTAATTATGTCTGTAAATTAGTGGAAACAAATATTTTATAAATGTTAATATTTATAAAAGTAAGCTTTTAAAACATTAAGATCAGCTCGGATATTTTGCATAATTTATTTACAATACTGTAAGTTTATAAACTATGTATAGGCACGTTTAAAAAGAGTCCTTGAATAATAATTCCAACATTTAAAATTACTGTTATAAAGAAACTGTTACAGCTATTTCAATGGTTTTAATCTTAAAGTGTGCGGGAAAATATATATATTTTTAATTTAGTACGTTTTGATGTGTGAACAGTTCGTCGCTCAGGGTCATTAAAAGTATGCAAAATGCAAAAATTGCATGAACGTGGCAAGAAATCGACTACAGACTAGACATCTGCAGAGCGGCGAACGGTGCACACATCGAAACATGATAATGTACTTACTTAGGTTGTCATCTTGATACAATTATTTATATTTTTATAATGTTGTTAAATTATGAACAATATCTTCTATTATACTATTATGTATTTAAAATATGGTTGGTCCGTTAAATAAAGAATAAAGGAACGGAAAACTATCTTTTTCTGCACATTTTAAGATCAAAACCATTAAACCACCTCTAATTGTAAGTTGTTTTATAACAGTTATTTAAATTGTTGGCTTTAAATATTGGCATTTTTATTCGATGATCCTGCATATAATATGTGATCTAAACTGATTTACCTTTTCCTTTGAATATGTTGTTCCCATGGAACGACAGGAATTCCGAGTCTGTCACTCTTGCCTGATGAAGCCACTCAGACGATGGGTGTATCAGGCGGTGGCACTCGAGGTGCGACATGGACTACCTGTGTTAATCCCAGTGACCCAAAGGGCCATAAAACTGGCACTCGAGGTGCGACATGCCACCTCAGGTAGCCCGGCGAAGGGTTGCGGGGTTGTAGACGTGCTCTCTCTCTGTGTCCATATATATATATATACACAAAATAGGACCTACGTTACTAGGATAATCACACCATTTCAGTAACTAGTGTAATTAAATACAGACTTTCACACTTAAAAGGAATCAATATTTTCCGGAAATACAATTATATTTATTTCAATAAAAAGTAGTAGAACTATAATTTTTTCTGGACACTCCGATCTGCTTTACATAGCTAAATAGATTATTATTAGCTCACCTAACCTAACCTTTTTTTTAACAACCTAACAACCAAATTTTTAAACTATTTGACGCCGTTAAACATTTTTATTGTAATAAATTTCTTTGTTTAAGTTAAACTATAAATTGTCATTGAGCGATGATTAATTATTGAATCATCGTTAATCATGTGTATGGCTGTAGTTTTCAGATAATTTTATCACTGTACATATATCAACTATTAGCCGCTAGACCAACACGGCCACACTGCTAGCCGAAGCGCCATGTCGCACGAGTTTTAGTTTTGGGTTCTCTTTCGCTGCATGTCGCACCTCGAGTGTCCAATTATGACCCTCAGGTAGTCCATGTCGCACCTCGGGTGCCCCCTGTCAGGCCACCATAAGATAAGTGTGTCAGCTATGACTCATTTGAAAATGGAATGACTTTGTCTTTAAAGCTGTTGTCTGCTAAATATGGGTAGTCATTTTTGTGTTTCATTGCCAACCACCCAGCTAAATACGCTAACATGTCATCCTCCGTGGAATACGCTTCTGTGCCAATTTGGTTTAATGGCACGTCAGGATCAGGATCGCTAGCTGTGCAATCAAGAGTAATATTTTCATTACCTTGCTCTGCATTTACCTGAACATCAACTCCAATTTTTTTCAAAATTTGACTAATTATAGTCTATGAGTCATCTTTGTTTATGGTGTTTGTATTACTTTGAAGGAGGCCCTGGGTTTTTCCTAACGTTATCATCCTTAACCTATAAATGGCCTCTAACGCTGTTGGATGGTCATTTAAACCCCCTCTGGTTCTTATTTGCGAAAAGAAGTTTTCTAGGCAATCTTGAATAAGTCTGTGGGTCAAGATATACTCCATTCCGTATTTTGTTTGCAAGTCTTTCAACAGTTCTTTTAACAAAATGGTTTAAATAATGCAACCTTTTTGAAAAAGTTGTAAAGTTTCTTTTCCAATGCATCTCATTGTTCTCATCAAATTTTCAAACTCAGTCAATAAGGCATCTTGATTTTCCAAGTCTTGGCCGTACGCTCCTTGAGAAGGTTCACCGAACTGTCTTGGAATGTAAGAGTTTAATAAGTCGAACCACCGATTAACAGTTTCTATGAAGTCACTTGTACTGTTGCCCTCCTCGTCATCTTTCAGGTAATGTTTTAAGGCAGTTGCGGTGGTATGGGAAAGTAACTCAGCAGCTTTACTTACATTTTGTCTTTGTGTTTTTCGAACTGTCAAGTGGTTTTCTGTTAACCTATGGCATATTTTCAAATCATTGTTCTGTTCTAATTTAATAATAGTTGCTACAGGGATTTTGTTTACTACTCGCCCATCCGATAAAATAAAACCAGTGTCCAGGAACCAGTTACGAATAAGTTTTAATAGGTGTGGTGCGTCAGCAAAAAAATATATGCTATCACCATCTGGAGTGGTAAAGTGTGTTTTTTCAGTAGAAATATTCAATTTCTTCCACAATCCGACATTTCCACCCCCCATGTCACTTACACAAGCTTTGACAGTATACCCTGCCTGTTTCAGTTTATCAACAACATATAGAATTTCTTTAGTGACTTGAGTGTCAAAGTTGACATACAGCGGTTGTTTCCACTTTGAAAACAAACCTCGGGCAGATATTATTTGCATGTTGGAATGAGGCCCAATTATTCGATCGTTTTTGCTATCATATTCCAGGGTTCTTTTAATCTTTATCTCATCGTACTGCAAAACAACTATTCGTTCGTGATCTTTGAACATTAATTTAGCAATATTGAGATATTTAAACACAGAATCCAACAAGCCTTCGTTCATTTCAAACTGAGAAGCCCAGCGTTGCAGAGTAGATAAACTTGGCAAAGGTATTTTCATTTAAGGAATAAAAACAACGTTTACTTAAGTATCTAAGTGTGAAGGCCAGTGAAATTTCTTCACTGCTCCAAGAAACGCGCTTTTTCATACCCAAAATGAGTGCAATTTAGTTTTTAGTGAAAATGGAGCTTAAAACTTTATGCATGTTTCTATATTTTTGATTCATTTTATTTACTTTTCTTTTTAAGTAATTGTTCTCTTTTCTCAGCTTATTTATATGCGTTGCATCCATAGCTATTTTACTTTCTAGCAAAACAACCATTTCCTTTAACGCATCGTTTTCTATTTTAGTGTTCTCAAGTTCTGTTTTGTCTTTATTATCACCAGACATAGTAGGCTCAGTGTTATTATTTATAGGCCTAAATTCTTCTGAACATAAAAGATTATTTACAATTTTTTTTATCTTCCCTACATTTTAAACAGGCTTCCCTATCATTATTTACAATTTGAACATCAAACACAGTATTTTGATTACTGCTACAAATATTTACAGACGGGACAGCATTAGGCTTTAGTGTCCGTTTCGGAGGCAAATTTAACAACTCTGCCTTTAAATCACGATCGTAATCATTCGGAGTAAAGTGATCTGAGCAAATAACCGATGTTGGTGGATTGAAAGTTTTGTCAGCTCTTTTACAACGTTGTACCCATTGTTTACAAAGCAAATCATCCTTAGGAAATCTGTGGTAGAGTATTTTATTCCCATTGACATTTAACTCACGCGTTTTTACACGGCTGTTGTTGCAAACTGCTACTGCACAGCGTTCTCCAGGCATTTCACAAACACTAAACACCAAAATAAACTGTCAAAATACTACAAAAAAACACAAACAACTTTGTTCAGGTTAGGTTAAAGTACAGCGACAGCATGGCGCAAGGTTCCTACCGTGAGTGGCAGTCAAGACGGCGGTACGGCAGCGAGGTCGGATGATGACGTGATGCGCGACAGGCGTGCGCACTCGTTCGAGGCAACCTCCTATACACTAACCTTGGGTCTGGGCAGACTTGCAAATACTTTGTTTTGTGAATTTACTTCTTTTTTTCATCTCATTTCCTCCATCTGCTAAGCTGATACTTAATTGACTAGTAATTACTAAGAGTATATAGCTTTTACTTTTTTTGCTCTTGTACTCCGTTTTAGGAATATTTGTGCCTATAATTTTGTTAGTCAGACCCACAACCACAGCTGGTTTAAACTGCATTATATTTACATGGGACTACACAAGCACTCCACAATGGACCACAAAAACAGCTGTTGTTTTTATTCACTCCACTCAATAATCATGTCAGATTTTGGTTAAATGTTCCTAGATGAATAAGTGAGCCCATCTTACTTGACATTTGCCTCTAAAACAAATATATGATCAAAATGTTAGTTATAGCCAGATATTTCTTCCCTGAAGCATCAATTCACACTCTGAAGACTTGTCAAAAGCACTAGGTGCACTGAAAATTAGAGGCTTCTACACTACTATCTGATTGGTATTATCATGTTTTTTTTTTTTTTTTTTACAAACTAAACAAGCCCTTCTGCTCACTCCACAAGTGTGTAAGGCATGATACTTACAATATATGCATGGTCACTATCCACACATACTAAGCTATCATACACTAACACAAACATACTTCATAACATCGATATTCCACCAAATCACTTACCCACATAAAGTTTGAAACCCAAACACATATCAGAAGACACTCAAATCTATCTGCCTTATACACTTGTGTATATCCAATCAACATAGAAATGAATCATAACAGTCCTCCTACCTAAACAAAATACATACACATGCAATTTGTATGTAAAATACACTGGAAGACTTCAGACATCGCACGTACAGATGGGGTTTCCAAATTTTGCATATGGAGAGGTAAGTGTGATTTTGATGATTTATCTGTTCAGGGCAGATGCGTTCAGGCTTATACAACCACACAAATATATTCAACATTTTTTATATAAATAAATTCACTAGAAACCCATGTTGAATTTTAGAGAGGCTTATTTATATACAAGCACTTCTAATCGTGCAACAAGAAGAATAATCCAGAAGGTAGAAGATCCAGTGAGATTAAAAAAATTAGCGATTTGTTTACACAACAATTGTACTAGTTTTTACTGGAGTTAATTCTTAGGCCTAGCAATTGTACGCTGTTGATATTCTTGTTTGCTTCTGTAAAATCAATCACAATGAAACTTAATTACGCCATACACCTGCAATTTTCTAAGGATTACTTCCCATTGCTTGATTGCATGAAGCCTCGCTCAACAAAGTGTTCATGAGTCGGGTGGTATACTATAAGCACACACATCAAGTAAGGGTAAGCCGAATAAAACAATAAGTTTAATCAAAATTAGTTTCATCAATGAACAGTAAATTGATATACTATACAGCACGATGTAGTGACTCACTCACTGACAGACTTAACTTTGAGGCACTTGCTGCCATCCTACCCCATATCCTATGTGTAATTGAATTGAATGTCTCGGTCTGAAACCTTTAGGAAAATCCACAAAAGATGACTTTTTTCACTCATAAACAAGATGCTGCCTTTTTAGGCTCCAATGTACAGTATTTCTTAATGGGGAAATCGCAAGTTGTTTTATGACCTACTTGAGAAAAAAAGTAGTAAAATGTTAAAACTTTTGACAGACCTGCACATGTAACAAATGTGCACCTTATATCTGAATTTCAGATTTGTGGTATCGGGGCCCAAAACCCAACATTTTCCAAATTGTACAATTTTTTACTACTGATTTTACCTGCTCAAGTGAGGTATCAAATTAAAGCTATATTTCTCCTGAATCTAAATATACTATCAAATTTGGAAAGAGCTAAAATTATGGGCTCTCTGACCCAGAAAATGGAAGTAATTATCCAGAAAGAAAATGACCTAGTGGGTTAACAAACTAAGGTATTTACTCCCTTAATCTGAATTTGGAAGACAATGTTTACAGGTTCTACCTCTACCACCCAAAAAATTCCTGATGGCGGCTTTTTTCAGTCATAAACAAAAAGGCCCCAGTGTATTTCTTATAGGAAAATTGCAGAAAATTAGTTTTATTAACCTAACTCAAAAAGTACCTAGGTGAAATTTTCAACAAATGCTTCAGATTTCAGCCTAAAACCAATTTTTGAAAATGTAAAATTTGTGAATTTTTGTTATTTATTATTCATACCCCACATTATTCACTTAAGTGGAGTATTTTTTTTCATAATCTGTTCTCTTTTTGTTACTCGATTTAGGAAGCATCTTTTGAAAAGAATTAGTTGTAAGATACAATATGACTCTAAATATTTGAAATCAATCAAACGATAATAAACAGTGAGCCATTTTCTAATTTTCAAGTGTGACGAGATTCCAATTAAGTGTTTGTTGAAGTTAGTAGTCCTCATTTAACAACAACCAATCACTGTTTTGACTGTTCTATCTGTCCAATTAAACCTTAACCCTATGAGGACTGACAAATAAAGTGCAACTTTTTTTCCTCACTTTTTTAGAGACTAGACTTTATATATTTATTTGCTAATATTATTAATCTGCTCTAATAAAGATACAAGGGTACTTCTTTGACCAGAATGTTTGTAATTGAGTACTTTATCAGAATATATGTCCAAAAAGTCATCTCATAATTTTGAAATATTTATATTTTGTCAGATTTTTTTGTATGCTTACAGCTCTTAAACAAAAAATATTTCACCTGTGGGAAACTGTTTAATTGAAGTCTAAACTTGATCACCTACAAACACAGAAAAAAATTATAACAACTGGATTGAAAATTTGTTAATACTGTCAGATTCGTCTGTTAAAATTAACTCTCTGTCTATTATTGCCAGTTCTTTTCATTGACGTTATATTCAAACAGCTCACTCCAGATGTTAAAAAAAGCATTTTTGAACGTTTGCGTATCATCCCAAAGACGTACAAGTTATTGTAAGCGTTAAATTGGATGTTATATGTAACATACTTCGAATGATGGTATATCGTTATTCGGGCCTCAATTTTAGTAATGATCATATTTCGTCATTTCGGTCCTCATGAGAAAAAACGTAAATGACGAAATATAGTCATTTGGTCCCCAAAGGGTTAACTCTATGAGATCATCCTTTTTGCACAAAATGGAACAAATAAAAGCATTTCTATCTTCTAGCCTCTTTGTTTAATCTGTAAAAAATAATTGAAGACTTTACAAAGGAGCCTAAACGATTCATCATTCGGAGAGTAATACACTAATATCTGATTCCCAGTTTGAATTGAAAAAAAGACAATGATACAAGGGTAGAGAATATGTATTATTTTTATATCCTGAGATAAAAAAAGGAAATAGAGCTTGAAGAACTTTTCAGAAGTGTTAATTTTGACAGCAAACTCTTAGTTTAGTAAAGAATATACACACTGTACTAATTTCAGAAAGAACCTTTTTTCTTTGTCATCATTGTAATGATTGGAAATCCCCTAAAATTGAGCTTACTAATTGACATTTAAGAGATGGACCATTATTTAAATTACCAAAAAAAGTCCACACAAAAGGTTTTGAACAAAACCTGTAATGGTGTAAAATTATTTTGTTTCATCAGATTATGTTAAAAAATTAGCATAACTGAACCCTAAATGAAAATTTCCAGTTGAGAAGTTTCAATGTTGTTAAACAAGGAAAATAGGACTAGTACAATGTTGAGACAAATAGGACTAGTACAATGTTGAGACAAATAGGACTAGTACAATGTTGAGACAAATTATTATATTTAAATAAGCAACAAAATAAAACATTCACAAATGTTTTACATAAATACAATATGGCCCAAATTTACATTCTAACTATATATTAAATAAAGAAAGGGCATTAGTAATTTTATACTGAATAATAAATGGCTCCATACAGACAAGTTAGGACTTTATTATATGACTATGTCATAGAACTTAAAAATGTTTATTCTAAATGACTGAAATAAAGTATGATGACGCAAGTTCTTGAATTGTACTTAAGACATTCGTGTTTACTTGGGGAATTATACTTCTAAATTGCTTCACCTACACAGTAAACTCTGTCCACTGATGATTCAGTATTTGTTAAACTGTTTAGTTAGCTCGAAAACACATTACAATTTTTATGGATAACAATTGTTTAATGTTAAACAAAACTTGATTACAGAATAAAGCAAGCAGCGATTGACTCCTGGTATTTTCTCTGTGTATCGGGAATGTACGTGTACAGCATGATACTCATACTGAGTATGAATTGAGAAGTTTCATCATTTGTTAGACAGACAGTGCCACTTTTTCTCTTAACTTTTTCCTAGCTGTAAAATATGGTGGCTCTTAGTTTTTAATTTATTTTCAACTCGAGTAAAAATTTCATATTCAGAGCTTCAGATTTTCACTGTCGGTTCTTTAAGCATGTAATGTGTTTTTGACAAAGAAATTATGTTATAGACTTCTTTACCATAAATGATGGTTAATATTGCAAAACCTAAGTGTAAATCAATTTCTGTACAGTGTTGATCAATGTTCATAATAGAATAAACACACTTGTAATTTCTTAATGTATTTGTTTCAACAAAGCACCTATGAACTTAACTTCTTAGTTTATAAAGCTACATGATACCATTCATTTCCTGGCATCCAGACCCCATTGTATTCATACTCGCATTTAGGCTCTCTGTTTGTGAAATATCAAATTGAAAGTAGTTTGAGAAAGACTAGCATTCACTCAATACAAAACTGGGCTTTAAAGAATGAAACAGCTTGTTTTGGGCTATAATGTAAAAATAGTTAATCAAATATAAAATCTGGTGAAAATATAGAGGGCTCAAGAATTTTCTACAATAAGTCAACTTTTTTAATCTAAAAAAATCAGCCTTATTTCGAAAAGGTTAGTGACAAAATTTGTCATTCCAAAATATGGACTGAGGTTAAGGGTCAAGGTAAGCACAAGTGCAGCGGGTTGTGGGGGTTGGTACTCAGTATGCAGGGATCTCCCCTAGTTTTATATAAAACTATTTAGCTTTTGCAATATTATCGATCTTTTAATGCAACAGTTAGTCAATACAGTTCAACAATAATTGTAACTAAACTGATCAAAAATAGACTTTCAATTAACAGTGGACAAAATAAATATACGCCTAGTATAAAAGTGTATAATGATTAAAAACAATCAAATACGATTTTATTTGTCACACAAAAGGGCAACAAAAGTAAATTATAAAATGTAAGGTATTACATAAAATGAAATTAAATGTAAAAGGTACTCATATACCACAATAATCAACAATTAAAATAATAAAATAGGCCTACCTTCATATGTAACTATAAAATTACAAATATCAAACTTAATGCTTTAAAAGCAAAACATCTACTTGTTATGTTTTGATAACATTGAAATTCCAGTCAACATAGTATGCCTTTTAAATATACTAAAACTAAAAGTTCTTTGAACGAAATAGTACGCCTTGTAAGTATACTACAACTAAAAGTTCATTCGAATGACCATAAATAATTTAACAAAAATAAGTTCATAGTGGATATCAAAGGGTAGGATAACTTAAAGATCACTTGAAAACTTTATACAAATATACAAGTAGGTGGTACCTTAGGCTATGAAAAAGAGAAAATTAAATAATACTGGGTGCATTTTTTAAAACCATTAAAAATAACACAAAAGTTTTCCTATTCAATAATAGGCCAGAATACTAAACTATTTTAAGCTATTTGATTAAAGCCACTATATATTTGGGTAAACATATAACGTCCCTATTGCTAGACTAAATATAAATTTTAATATAAAAATAAAAATTGCAGAATTAACTAATAAAAACTCTGCTATTAGTTAAATAAATAAACCTTGTGGGGTCCACACATTAGGTTGACTAACAGAAACTAGTCAAATAGCTCATCACTTCAAATAACGGTAAGTTGTAACTTATCGTATTATAAAATTTACAATTTATCACAGTTTGAAAAAAAGTAGAAATGTCTACCAAACATTTTCTGTTGTAAGCATTGAAAGAAAATGGTCCCTTTTAAAATTAACTTTCAGCGCTACTTTGGTGGAAACATTTAACTTAACTAGATTTGATCTTTCAAATTTTTGTTAGCAATACAAATTTGGGCCTTTTCATAGTTGTAACAATGTAATAGTTATCAGTTAAAGATATCTCTGAATTTAAACATAAAAACAAATCGATTTAACAGCCTGGTATATAGCTGAGCAAACTGCCCTGAAAGAGCAGCACAACAGAGAACCCTCTCACCCATTTCACATCAACCTCTATGGTGATAAAACATCAAAATAATACATCAATTAAATTATATATCCAAAACACAAATAATCATCTTTACGGTGAAACTGAAGAGTGTATATATATTTATAGAGAGAAATTTTATAATGAACTCAACTAATAAGTGGGAAAGAGGTATCTCCAAATTTGCAAAGATTTACATTCAACATATTTGGAACATTTAACAAAGTGATGATGGTTTGAGATGATGATTTAACCACTCTTAAACAATAGAATGGCGACCTGACCTAAATAAAAATAAATAAAATGTCTTGTTTCATGCGTTACATAGCTGCCGAAGTTGCGTCCAACAATGCAATGCCATGTTGGATTGTACTTCTTATCAAATTCTTTCTTAATGTAAGCGGCTATATCCTGAAAAAAGAAAAAAATATTAATTTCAGTTTTTAATAGAATAGGCAATTAATGCCAAACTTGAAAGACAACGAACTTATTACTAATAATGTTTGTAATTGTCATGGTATAATTGACATTACTTTCTATATATATGGTAAAGAGAGAAATCTATAATTTGTATGAATACAAACATAGTTTGTTTTAATTACTAATAAAACAATGAAATAATTAAATATGTATCATACAAACTAAAGAAATAACATTTTAACACTCGTGTCGTGACCAATGCTATGATTTATCAATATTTTTTAATTAATTATTCACTTTGAATCATAATGTGGAGTAAACAAATGAGCACTCACAATCTCACCTCAATACATCACAACATTCTCACTTTGAATCCTAATGTGGAGTTAACAAATGAGCATTCACAATCTCACCTCATGAATACATCACAACATTCTCACTTTGAATCCTAATGTGGAGTAAACAAATGAGCATTCACAATCTCACATCATGAATATAACACAACATTCAAACATTATATACTCTCAGAATGACTAATAAAATAGCCAGTCAAAATATGCACAAAAGTGGGGAAAAGCTAAAACAAAAACTTCAGTACAGCTAAAAATATGTAGAGATCGTATTTTCAGCACTACAAACACAATTTCAAAAGTCCAAAGCGATAAAGCATTGGCTTTATGTCAAAATCAAGCCAGTTTTTCTATAAGTCTTGAAGGTAAACAACCTTCAAACTCAGGTACACATAATTTATGCACCAAAAGTAGTGATTTTATTTAAGCATAAGTATTAAGCAAAACTAAAAATCTCAAGGACTTATTTCAACTAAAACTATATTAACAAATTAAGCTAACTTCCATTTAAAACCCATAATTTTTTTGTTATCTGACATAAAAATATGGTTAATCTAAAATCCATTTTCAGAGACCTTAAGGCGTCGGAACCAACAACTACTTCTTAGTCTACAAACATACACTAATGTAAAGCCTGCAATCACCAACAGGACACGTTATTAGTCAGGTGGTTAGGTCTCGCTACCTGACTTACATTTGAAGGTACAAGGAAAATGTATTTGAAATCAATGTGCCAGTAAGATGTTCCCTCTTCATTAGTGGAACTTGTAACAAAATTGTTCTCTTGCTACCAGCTACTTAACTAATGTACTACTACTAATGTATACTAACTAATGTAGCCTCTATATCAACCAGCGGGGCAGTGAGCTCATGGATATGGTGTCCCCTCTTGACATGGACCAAGACTAGCTTGTAATACAGTCCTCATGGTGGAACCAGCAAGTACTACTATACAAACTAATATAACCTCTGCAATCAACCAGCAGGGCAGTGAACACACCCATTTTGATATGGATCAAGACTAGGTTGCAATATAGTCCTTACTAGTTATATTTTGCCTTGAAATACATTTTGTTACAGTAACAAAATAGTGAGAACTCCACTTTATATACTGTATATATATATTTTAAATGTGTTTGTAAAGTGGAAAGAAAAATTGTTGTGTTTATTACATTGACATAAGTTTTATCTTTGAAATGTTTACTGTTACAATCAGTATCTACTACAATCATAATTCATACAATTTATAAATGTTATAGGTCGCAATACCATGAAATATACAAGTTTTGTAAATGCACGCACATGTTCTTTATTTATATATTATTTCAGTATGATTTGAAGCTTGTACATTTTCACGAACTACATTAAATTCAGCAAACTGAGCGGATTTAAGCTTTTACCAAATTGTTATCATAAATATAGTACCTATATTGCTTATATTTTTATTTAACATACTCAAAATAATGTACATATTTTCATAACAATATATTAAAAAAATATGATAGAAAAATAATATCAGATGTTAGACTGAAGTGGGTTTTGGTCTGATCCTGAGAGCACATTAGTTGAACTGCCCAATAGTTAAACATTTTGATATTGCTGATATACCGGCTGGTCATGTCAACTAAATGATTAGACCGTGTGAAAGTAACCCATAATATTGTATTAATTTACTTTCTACATAACCTATACCTTTTCAATATTGTACTTTTCCAGGGCCTGAGTTGCACAATCAACTGCATCTTGCTGCATTTCCTCTGACATGTCAGCATTTTTAATCACGGCTTTGCGGTCAGACATGTTTGAGATCCTTTATGAACAAAACATTATAAGATTAAGATTAAGACCTAGTTATCAAATATGATCTTATCTGCAAATTAGGGTAAAAATGTATTTCTTAAAATAAATTTTGTTTAATAGAAGTTTTTATTTTCTATGGTAAAATGTTGCTGCAATAGAACTTTCTATATCGTACTATAATAACTAACAATGGAGCTTCTTACTCAATATACGGTAGGTCGCGGTAATCCAAATATTTGTTTGGACTATCTAATTATTCGGAATAGTAAGGTTTAAGAAAACAAAGCTTATTATTCCATAAAATCACCGTTTAATGAAATAATAAACTAAAATATAATATTTTGTATTAATAAACATAATGAGTTAGACATGTACAGAAATGAAAAAAATCCAACTAGGCCTATTTACATATGCATTTGTTAAAACTTCTGAGTTCACTTATAAGATAATTTTTACATCTTTTAAAATTCTTTACATACTATACACCAAGTAAATATAAAAAAATCTAAACTAATTACATGTTACCTAATAATTAAATTAATCTATAATTTTAAATTTGTGTTTACATTAATTGACATTCTGATTAGAAATTGAACACCACTAGAGTACTATCAATGTTACTACCCGTATCCAAAACTAACAAGTAGAGACGTGCAATGAAAACAATTGTTTTCCAAGTGGCTGGAAATTAAAATTTAAAAATTTTACTGGAGCAAGTGGTATTTAACACTAACCCTGGCAGGTAAAAATACTGTTACTGGCAGGCAATTTTTGGTAATTGTAAAGGATATTATCTAAACTTTGATAAAAATATATTATATACAGTTTTACTCCCAAATGTATTGTGAATTAACAAAATTTTGTAATTATGATAAAGGTTTATTTTTGGTTATTTTGATTTTGAGTTTGAATTTTTTACAAATGAAATAAAGGGGACTGTCCTCTGAAAATACATCTAATGAGGTGCCTATACACAGCTAAAAATCACACAACTTATCTGCATGTGATTCTAATAGGTTTCTATTTGTTTTAAAGTCAGTCAAAATCTAGGTACATAGGTATGTGGTTGAAACAACATCCAATGAACTTTATACTAATGTTTTTATCAACGATAAATTGTTTAAGTAATTCTGCATTTTATTGATAATAACTGAATAAATAAACTGGAAGGTTAATTAACAAAACACGCCGTTCACATTATCTCTTCTTGTTGCCGGTAATAGTAAACAAAACAAATGCATCCTCGCCCAGTCTGTTGTCATTGTATTTTCGTTATTTAAAAAGAACGCAACAGTTTCATTGAAACAATAATTCGGCACCAAAACGTTTAAAAGTTTTGCAAATAGCTGCAGTAGAACAGACAGCAACAGTGAGCGTCATCGGATATCAATAGAACAAAACGAAAACTCCCAAAGTTTAGTCGCAACTTTAACGTGCAGCGTAAGTTGCAACAGAATGTCAACAAATCTAAGAGGCGGCGCTTGACATTGGATTGATTTGCGTGTTTCGGCAAAATGCGGTGGGTGAAGCTATCATATTGTCTGCAACAGCTTCATTCAACTGTTTCGACGTCAAAACTGTTTCAGTTGCAACCGTTTTGTCAAACTATTCTATGTGTATTATTTTGAACATATCAATGTGCCGAGTCGTCTCGTGTCTTATCATACGAAGATTGACGAGGTTTCCCGAACTTATCGCTTGAGTTTAACTGGAGCCCTGAAGTCCAAACCTTCCTGACGTCACCGGATTACTCTCATCGAGAATTACTGATGGTTACAAAAATTCAAGCATATTTCCAGGTTTTTTCAAGGTGCCGTAAAATTCAATCATAATTCCAGGTTTTCCCGAAATTCCCAGTGAGTAGCCACCCTGTAAAGTCCACAAACCAAAATTTTGCAGGTTATTCCTCTATTCTAGTACTAAAACTGGGATAAATTTCAAATTTTTCTTTTCATGCCAAAAAAAGATATTAATCATTGACTTTGAAAAATTTGGAAATTTCGTGATTTCAAAAATATTGTTTCTAAAAAACTATGCTAGTGCACAATTTTATACTTTGTGAATTTGAAGCACCATGATATAACTGTCACATAAACAAATTACAAATAAATTAATTGTTACCTTCTTGAAAAAATAAATGTGTGAAAATTGATTTTTGAAAAAATTCATGATAAACTCTGGAGAAACATTTAGGCCCTTACTCTTAAGATTAAAGACATACCTGTAAGGACTTAAATTAAAAGTTCAGACTCTTCTAAAGAGATTGGTTTTTGTTTGAATGTTCTAGGACGAATAGAAGAGGAGATATGTGCTTCTCTGCAAAGTTTGAAATTCATTTAAAAGAGGCATTTTGCCAAAGCCAAAATGGCCACCATCGGTAAAATAAGAATGTTAAAAAATTAAATAACATACTTTTTGTACTTCTGATTAGTGGTACTTTTAGGTATAAAAATATCAAATATAATAAAAATGTTGCAGCAACCAATTAAATTATTTCTGAACCACTTCATATGGATTGATTGACCCTCACAGGAAGGTCATACAGTAACTGAGATTGGATTTTGTAGAGATTTACGGGCTAAAAAAAGGCGCAAATAGATATTAGGTTTCAAAGCAGATACTGCAATATATCAATTTTATTATGTCTTCAAAATATAAATAAATAAAACTGAAATAAACAAATTTTGCACTAAGGCTAGTTATATTTTCTCAATTTAACTAGGGATGGGCACAACGGCCTAATTTCAACAACAGTTGTCAACGCAACAGTTGCGAAGCGATAACCTGTTGTCTGAAGCTGTGTGATGGTGTGAGTGATGACGGTTGACGTTGCAAAACTCATGTTTACAACTGTTGTTGCTTGAAAAACTGTTTTAGTAATCTCACGACCTGTTGTACTAAATAACTATGTTTTTTATGTGCTTACTTTAACTGTTTTGAATCAATTATGCCCTTTTAATATTATAAATTAAATAAATTTTAGTACAAAACTTTATAATATTGTCTTCTCCAATGATTATATTTTAAGATATAAACATATAAATATTTTTAAAAATTATATAAGAAATTTATAAAATTTAAGCATCTTACTTTGTACTGATTTTTTATTAAGTAAAAACACTTCAGTCCAACACAATATATTGAAAACAAACTTATTTATTAAAATGAAAATATTCGGTTACTAAAACAATAGACTACTACTAGGCTATATACATTCATATAACATTTCAGTATCTTGATGATGAACAAAAACAACATATCGACTGACTATGGCTTCAATAACCGTTGTTGACAACGATAAGTTGACTGAGAACTGAACTGGCTGGCTGTATCGTTATACTGTCTGTATGTGCCGTTTCCAGAACTGTGGTCGACAGCGCGCCGTTGTAGACAACGGGCAACAGGGTGAACTAGACAACAGTTTTCTCCACAACAGGTTGTCGCTCGACAACTGTTGTCAAACAACCGTTGTGTTATTTTCGCCCCACCTCTAAATTTAACCATAAGAACTTTGAAATAAGTTTATTGACGCTGGATAAGTAATTTCCACTGCTAATAACTTATCACCAAAAGCCTAACCATATTGTTACATAAGCGGTGTTATAAGTATTTGGATTGTTTAGATTTTAAAAAAATATGCAACTGGTTAAAAATTTAAGAAAATGTTTTATCCTTTGCCGTCAAATGAGCATATTAGGGGGCTCACATAATTTCTGTACCAGCTCAATGTTGATTATGACACATTGATTGTCTTGTGAGGTTGGTTGGACCACTAGAGTGGCTTCCGCCATTGTCATAATCAGATCGTGTCTGTGAGGTCGGACTGGCCACTCTGGTGGCCACTAGTGATTACCCTACCCACTAAATTGGGCCATTCTTATGTCCGTTCCATAGATAAATTTTTCTTAAACACGACTATACATTTATTATGACAACATTAAGTTTATTTTCGCACTGTTGAAGAATGGTAGGGAACATTGATTACTAATAAATTCTTTTGTCTATGTTTTTATTTACATGATGTCACACAAAGGCATACTCACAACAGTCAGATCTTGTCCCAGCATAGTCCTACATCTATACAGGGTGTTCCAAAAGTCTGGGGGACGGAATTATTTTTAGAACTTTCAGATAAAGCAGTAACTGTTTACATACCGTTAAATAAATAAATATATTATATACTGTACCAAAAAATCAATTTGTTGAAGCAAATTTAAATTTTTTTTCATCGTATTAAGGAAGGTTCACAATGATTAAGAACAAAATGTTGAGATGTAGTAATATTAAAGGTCTCTATTAGTATAACACAATGCCACAAACCCAACCTCAGAAGGATCACCCTAGTCAAAATAGTGATGATTTTAAAGTTACAAACTTAAGCTTGATAAACAGTTAAGTTTGTTGAATTTTTGTACATTAAAGCAATAACTTGTAAAACATTGATACTCTACCTAAAAACCTATTTTTAAAGCAAATAGATGGTCTCTGAAAAGTCAGAAAAGTATCTTGAAGGGAGAATAGGTCAAGTTATACATCAAATTAAAGATCTTTACAAGAAGAACACAATGTTACAACTCTTGAAATGTACAAAATCGAGATTATAAAAAGAAATTCTGATATAGTTCTCATACTATTTTCTTATTAGATCTAAAAGTAACTTACTAATTGGAAAACCTTTATGTATATACAGGATAGTTCTCAATATTATGCTATTATAATCCATAGAAAGAAAGAAATTCTAAGGCAATTTTCAACTCGCTTCATTTTGTACAACTACTTCATGTAAAATGGACTTTTTATGGTCGGATTTGTAGCAACATAGTGTTCTTCTTATAAAGATCTGTACCTCTACGTACAACTAGACATATTCTATTCTTAAGACACTTCTCTGACTCATCAGTGACCATCCCTCTGATGTGATGAAATATTAAAATTGTTTAAAAAATGGATTGTTTGTTACAGTATGCATATTTTACTATTTAATGCAATAATCTACAATGGTTCAACAAACCATCAACTGTTTATCACGCTCAAGTTAGTAAATTTAAACAGCTGCCATTTTGGCGGTGATCCTTTTGAGGTTGGGTTTATGGCATTATATTCTACTAATAGAGACCTTTAGTATGATGTAAATCTCAGCCTATGCTCTAATTTAAGATTTTTTTCTGAATACTTGTGAACCATTCCCAGTGTGATGCAAACGACTGATATTTGCTTCAATAAGTAAATTTTCACTTATAGGATATGAGTAAAATGTTATTACTTTGTCTGCAATTGTTGAAAAAAATATTATGTTATCCCCAGATTTTTTGTACAACCTGCACATCCCTAATATATTATGTGTCTACTTATATTATTAACTATTAGGTTTAAGATTAGTAAATTACTATTATATTTCATAAAATGCATCGGTTTACAAACTGCGCATTGATATAATTTATTGATATTTTTAAAGTTAAGTAATATCTTAACACCCAAGAGTTTTTGTTTTGATTTTTAACATTTAAAAATAAAAAATGTTACCTAACATGTAAAATTTTTTATTTTTATTTATGTATACCAGTCAAACTAAAATAAAAAGTTCAAGGCACCCTTGTTTTTACTACTTATCAGTAGTAACTAAATAACTTGTAAATATTTTTTCATTTTACGAATAAAACTATAGGTTATAAAACTTAGTTCTGCCTGTTCAAAATTATTTTTTAATGAAAAGGGGGTTTCTTTAATTATTAGACAGTGAAAATCTGGGGTTATTGTCATCATGAAAACAACATATGTTTAATTGAAAGGATAACATTCAGCCTAAATAATGAACTATAACAACTAAATAAATACATTTTAAATAATTAATCAAAAAGTAAACAATTAATAAATTGTACTTGTTGAAAACTTAATAAAAGCATTGGTTACTCATTTTTTATTAATGTAAAGTACTAGTATTAACCCTTTCCCCTTGGAACTGCCTGTTAGCCATGACACTCTCCTGTTCTCACCAGGTTGGAGCCCATTTTGAGGTCATTCAGCCTTATTGTGATTGCACCTGGTTTTTAAAGTTAAATACTACATATTTTATTAAAATGTTGATCTGAATATTTAAACTATGGAGCATTACATGATATAGTTTTTCTATAATATAATTTAGTACTATAATATAGTATAGTATATTTTTAGTATAATATAATTTAAAATACAATTGAAAAACATTGAACATTTTGAGCCATGAAAAATAATTTTTAAAAACATTTTTCACTATTCATATTTATTTTAAATTACTATTTTTCTATTTTTAACTTATAATTGAAATATCTGGAATTAAATTATATAAGTGACATATAAGTATGATCAGTTTATAATATAAAATAATTCCCATATTAACGGCTTCTCAGCGGCCTGATAATCTCTAAATACGAGTATCATGCATCTTAAAAATGTTCAGTCTGGTTTAAAATTAAAATAAAAACAAGACCGGTTAAAATAAAAAAGTTTTAATTAATGAAACATACAACTCTGGAATTAAAAATGTTGCAATATTTAGTTTTGATATTAATCAGTTTTTGAAATATTGCTGAGTGTGTGATACCTTTCAAAAAAAATGTCAGGACAAAGATCTGGATACTAAAACGAGAACTAAATACCTTTTATTTACAATTAAATACAGTATTTTACAACAAAATAGAATATTTACAGTAATAAATAACACTCAAGATGCATGAGGATAAAATCGAGAGATAGCCTAGACACACAAAGCAGAAATGGAAACGAATGATACCAGCTGGTTGAATATCATCCCGAAATATTTAAACAGCTGTTAAACATTTAAAAATATTGCTCAAACAAGTTATATCTAAAATACAAAAACATAAGTCAAGTGTCCAACAGAGTTATATTTTCTGTTTGTTTTGATAGCTCATGTCAGCTATTATGCCTCGTCTCCTATTTTAAGTAGCAAAACTACTGTAAACTGAAGCCACCACAACTACACAATATTAGATAGTAAAATACCAACGCAGTCAACAGACCCTCCCATTAAATTTAAGTTAAAACTTTGGAAAAGCCAGTTGTCTCAGTTACTACTTTTAAGAAGGGGAAATTTCAATCTACGGTTTGTTATATTACTTAGTCTCAGTTATTTGGTCTTGGAGCAGTTGCAACTTACTTATGTCAATGCACTTGTTCAGAGTTATTTAGGCTCTAATTTATTTTGCAGTCTGTGTTTTAATACCGATTGGAACACATGTAATTTTCTAAAAAGCTATTTCTATACCGATGACAATATATGATTTCAAATGACGTTACCATTACTACCAACATTTGCTATATTCTGCGGCTGTGTCCACAGTTTGAACATATGTTAGAGATGGAAGTCCCTATCGTAAAACATGAAGTTGTGTATAATTCAGTACGATTTAATTGTACTGAAAACTTAAAACTCTTCATGAAGGCTATTTTCAACTTCAATCTCCTTTCTTTTCTAACTAGAACTATCAAACAAATATAAAACAACATAAATTACCAAACCCAGGAAAACCGAGAGTATGGTAATTTATGCTTGCTCTTATTTACAATTAATACTACGTATTGTGAACTGGAGAGGGACTGAACAATAGAAACAAGACAAACTAAGGACAATGTTGCAATTTTAAAGCCATTAATCATGTGATAGTTGCCAATATGAATAAATAATACAACTATTCAATTCCCGGTTTAGCACCTACATTTCTATAATATACTGATTGCTAGTATATTCATGAATTGAAAATTTAACATATATTCCTAATATTATTAGTTAACAGTTGATATTGATACGGACATCATGCATCTGGCACTGTACAGTACCATTGTTTGTATTGAGAGAATACTACGTTGTTGTTTATAGTTACATTTGGTATTGTAAAATGGTTAACCTTGTCGTTCAAATGATAAACGTGAATTAATAGATGAAAACATTAATTTAGATGAAGTGATGTAGACCTAATCAGCAATGAATTTAAATGAAGGAAAGAGAAAATGGCCTCTAATGAACACAGCTAAACAAGTATTTTTGTTTTAATCAAATAGGCTGACTTATCTGTGATAAATGCATATTTGGTGCATTTATTTTTTTTTTTTTATTATTATTATTTCAATTTATGTAAAAGTTGCAAACTACTCAATTAAAAAAAATCTTGAGTTTAAATTTTCCGTTTATCTCAAATTAAAAAATTTTATTTAAAAATGGGTTAATTTCTATTACATCACAATGATCTCACTTATGATAATAAAATTAATATAAAATACATGAAATCAAAACGATTTTGAAATTGTTTGAAATATTAAGTCGAAAACAGGCTCATCATTCTGGAAGTTCACTATTATTCAGTAAGAGGTATGTGATGCTAACAAATGTAGCCTAAATGTAAATTACTACAGAATATAAGTTAAAGATGGAAACAAACGATAAAGCATATACGTTATTTTACCCTGTAAAATTGAACTAAATTATACAGGGTGTCTAAGACACCCTGTATATGTCAGACACTAATATGACTATCAAATGCTTTGCTTTTTGATTCAGCACTTATAAATACTGCTGGGGCCTGTTTTAACACGTTCACTGCTGACTAGATTTTGTTGCACTAAGCCCTGTGCTGAACTAAAATATTTTGCTTACATATGTTTTACCCTTCAAAATATTGTTTATGTATTTAATAAGAAAAATATTATTTAATCACATACTAGCTTCTAAAATGAACCCGCCTATGAGACAGCTAATTAAAGTTTTTATAATTCCAACGTAAAAGAACGTAATTGAGTGAATGTAAGAGGTCAAGGGACAAGACTGTTTTGTGTGAGGTACACCACCGCTATTACACATCACTACCTCACACAGTGAAGTCACAAGACTGTTATGTGTGAGGTACACCACCTGCCCACCCATACACGCACTGTGGTACAATATCAGTCAAGAAGAATAAAACACTTTTCAATGTAAACAACAACAAAAAATAAAAAGGACGCAAAAACGCGTCCTCAGCACATAGCATCAAATATAAATGTGATGTGCTGAGGAGGCATTTACGCGTCTTTGTTCCTATAGCAACAAATATTACTATATTATAAAATAAACATGCAAATAATTGTTTGATGGACACTTACCATTTATTTACATTCCTGAATGTTACTAAAGTCCACAATTAACACTTTAAAAATATATTATTTACACTATTTACACGTCTAACCCGCTACTGTCTAAGCATGGTAGTTTTCAAAGCATGTTTGAAGGCACAACGCTGGTTGACCCGGACATGCTTTGCACTGATAAGAAGTGTCTTTACGCATTCCATTACGTGTACAGACATTTACATTTTTTCCATGCCAGTTTCCCATAGCCACCTATAGGTAGTCTAGTTGGTACGTGTTGCCTTCCCCTTTCTTCAGCGCCAAACTCTCTATCTGCAACGTTATTTTCTCCAAATGCAAGAAGGCTTTTGATTATTGCCAATCTAAACACAAACAATGTTAGTTTTTTTCCAATAACATATTTATTGTAGAGAATGTGGGCATTTATCATTCCCATTTGGAGAACATGGATCATGATCTTCTTATACCAGCAAACGGTTTTCCGTTTACACGGATAATAACTCATGAGCTGATCCTTTCGGTCTATTCCACTCATGCAGCCATTGTATTCAATAACTGGTAATGGGTTTTCTTTCTCCTTTCCTCGTCTATTCACTGCGTCCTCCATGAAGTTTTCACACTGGTTGCTTATGTAGGTGACATCCCTTACACCCTTCCACTTCCCTAATGGGACCTTGCCCTCCGCAATCCGAAGCCTTAGCCACTGAGCCACCACGCCAGCAATACTTAGCGATGGTTTCACCTTTCTTCAGTTTGGTTTTTACAACCTCAGGAGAAACATCTTTTCTGTCCACACGTAGGGTGCCCGTGATGTAGGTTTTCTTCTCGATTAGTTTTTTTGTCAAGGAAATGCTATTATGGAAATTATCAGCATATATCGAGTAACCTCTACCAAGATATTCATCCATCAAAAATAAGACAACCTTTTCAGCATGCCCTTCTCCTGATAAAACATTCATGGCACCGGCATACACTGTAAACCTTATAACTAGGCCATTTGGTTCTGTGAGCATGTACAGTTTTATACCATACTTGTGGCGCTTATTTTTAATATATTGCTTGAATACAAGCCTGCCACGATATAAAACCATTGATTCGTCTAATGACAATTCCTTGCTACGTGTGTAAATATTGCTCATTTTGTTATTGAGATATGAACTGCAGGTTTAATTTTATGTAACCTATTATTGTCATTTTGGTCATCTTCAGATATGTGCAAGCTCTGAGGACCAATAAAAATCTATCACGGCACATATAATCCCTAAAACATGTGCGGAACAATCTGTACTCCAATAGTCTTGGAGTTTGGGCATTCGGACAAACAGTATGAAACAAAATACCCAAGAATGTTTTGAATTCTGTCAAATTTAGGTCCTTCCAATGACAAATCCGGGATTTTTCTCTAGTATTTTCAGATAGGAAAATTTCTTCTGCATACCTATTTGTCTCCCTAATAATACCTTCTAGAAACTGGTCATCAATAATTAAAGAGAACCAATATATTGGTTCGTTACCAGGAATTGGAACTCTCAGCCCCACTTGTTCATTAAACAGAAAGGTTTTTAGCTGTGGAATATCGTTCCAAGGCAACACAGGTCGGGGTACTCGTCTCCCGTGAACAGGGCGTGGCGCCGGTGTCACATTATTTAGTGCAGTACTAGTACTTGGTGTCGGCGGTGTGCTGGACACAGGCAATGGCACCGGTGTAGTAATATTATATAGTGCAGTACTGCTAGTAGGCCTACCTGGCGTCGCCGGTGTGCTGGATGCAGGCGATGTATTACTACTAAGTGTGTTTGAAGTGCAGTCTACAACCAATGAACTATCAACCTCACCATCTGAGAAGTTATATTCTTCATCACTTGATTCTGTACTCGGCTTGTAACTGTCACCACTACTAAATACATCAGAATCTGATTCGTAAATCGTGTGCCTTTCAATCTCACTCACGGTTAAATCGTCAGGATTACGGCAATTATTAGGATTGTCACCACTCATTTTAATTAATCACACACAACACCACATACATCCGAATTGCAAATGAAACGTACTCACGTATAGGTTAACTCCCAAATAACATGAGCATATGAGGTTATTTGTTGTTCATTAATCAGCTGGGCGGGAAAAGGGCGGGAAACAGCTGAGCGCCCAAGGACGCGTCCTCAGCACTGAACGTGTTAAGAGTGTGTTATATGTAGGTCTGTGTGCACAGTCATATTGAACAGCAAAAACAGAGGAGGAACATACAAATCCTAATTGGTAGGAGTTTATCTGACAGCAACGCTTGGTCCACAAATCCTCAACGTGCTGGCAGTGGCTAGTTCACAAACTATAAAAAGATGACATAATACTCACTTTTTAGTATGGCGTCAGACAACCTATATAGTTGGAAGAACCTAGGCAATGGGATTTTTTTTCTTAAGTATTGAACAAGCACATTCCTTCCTCATAACTTTTAATGTGGTTTTGGCCTATAAAAGTAAAAATCATGACCTAGACCTAATCATAATTCATTCCAACGACCATAATAAATATAGGGTTACTATGAATTTTCCAAATATGGGTCAAGAATAGGCTACATTTACACCGGGTATACATTCTAACTAGAAGAAATTAAGTTTTTGAACAAAATAATTAATAAAATACAATATTAAAATTATTAGCATTTTTTTATATATCTTCGTACTTTAGAATGGACTATTTGCAAATCATCTTATTTAACCCTAGACGTGGCAAAGAATACCACGTCTCTGTGTATTTGTGTTTTATTGTTGTATAGTAATGGTATATGTATTTTGGATTTGTTTTTGGTAAAGTATTGTAATAGTTGAAATAAGAAATTGTAAATATGTTTATACTGGGCTGAAGGGAATTGAAAGAAGAAAGAAAGATTATTACCATAAATCACAATACATATTAATGTGCTTTACATAAAAAACCAGTTTGAATAATCAAATACACACATAACCAAATACAGTATTAAGCTTATAAAAAACAAAGACACAATTTAAGATATTTTAAAAAAACAATTTTAGCTTAATTGAAAGTAACATTTAACAAATTAATCTATTTAATTTAGTACTGTAATGTGATATATGGCTAGGTACCTCTGAGCATGAAGCTGTTTTGAGGTTACCTTCTCAAAATATAACAAATTCAAGTACATCAGTTGCAGAAAATAAAAATGAAAACTTTTTAAAAGCAAAAATTTGTATTAAAATCAAGACATATTTTTAATTATTATTTTACATACTCATTAGTGCTTTCTTATCTCTAAGGACCAACCTTAGGCCTAATTTACCAAAAAATCATAAGACACAATATAAACACAAATAAAATTAAAAATGTTACAAGAAGGAGAGTCAAGAAAAAACAGATTGATTTAAAACAAAAAAATTTCAAGTTCATCATAATTGAAAGTAAATAACCATTCTTTTAAACGTTTAGAAAAATTTGCTATGGAATTAGCAGTACTAATTTGGTAAGGAAGTTTATTGAAAAAAATCAAAGAACTGTAACTATAGAATCTCTTAAAAGCTTCACATGACGGTTTCAACAAAGCTACCCGATTCAAATTTCTTAGTCTTATTGAATGAACTGCAGCATTTGCTATTTTTTGACCTCCCCTCACTCAATTGTTTGTGTTTATTAGTATTGTAATGAAGTGCAGTAGTTGTGAAGGTACTTGCTTAGCAGGTTCTATTATGTGCCTTATCAGTGTAAGATGTTGAGGCCATGGAGAGCAGCCCGGCTGATAACAACATGTTACTGTAATCTGGACTCTGACAAGAAACCTGTTGTATTTTGTTGCCTATACTGACCACATTACTTGTAAAAGTGGTCAGTCAATTCCGGGTTGTTTCCTTATTGTAACTGTGTACTGGTTATGATGGAATAAATTCATTTATTCATTCATACCAATAAGTGTTTCTCCAGTGGAAAACGATACTATTGGTATCGAATTTACAAGCCTATTTTTAGTGCCATATTATATATCATTAAATTTGGAATATTATCGGAATATTATTCATATTACTCTTAATATTATTCATCGGAATAATATTAAGAGTAAAATATTAGATTTTGATGAAAATACGCCAAACAGAATTTTACGAAAAAAGAAATAAGAGCAAGTACAAAACTTGTACTTGATAAGTTTCCTGCACTCGAGCGATTTCGGCATAATAACACACTTTTCCCTTAATATTTATGGTAGGTAATTTTTGTGTGGGAAAGAAGAGAGCTACATCCCTGAATTGGGAATCTTCTTGGCAACAAAGTAAACCGTTTGTATTCTTTCTAAACTGTCAATATCAATGTCATTCAAATTTTATTTCAGTCCATCTTTTTAAATTTTCTGTACTGGCAAATAATACCTAATAAGTATCAAATTATTTTCGACCTGTTACTAAGTAACAATATTGTTTATATACTCGATTCTTGTATGTTTCGATTCTTTATGAAATTATCAACAAGGAACACTTATTTTGGGTGCCTATTTATATCGTGGCCCAATTTATTTCAGTTGTTGAAAAGATGAATGTTCCATTGCGTGCCAGGCTGTCTGGACATGCTGGTTATTTCACTTGGCCGCTACGGCATGCATACGTTGAAATTAATTGTTAATATATGATTCTTTTCGTGATTTGTTTTATTTTGTGTTATTGTTGATTTATAATTATATTTTTAATAATAAATTTAGTTTTTAGATCACCGGGATGTAATTGTTCAACTCTTTGTACAAAACATTTTTTTCTCAAATTTTATACTTAGTATTTCTTTTAGTATAATAAAATAATTATAACCATTATATCTAAATAAAAGTTATGTTTTCTAAAAGGTAATTTCATATTGTACAAAATAAATTAGATTTTATGAAATAAAGTTATAGTTGTTATTTGTTTTTTTACAAATTTGCATATAACCACAATTTTAAACAAATTACCAATTTTCCAAACTATTCTAAAAGTGAAAATAGTTATAAAGGCCTATAAAAAATTTGAACCAAACTTTTACTATATCTTGAAAAGAACTTTTTTTACACACTTTGTATATTTTGATTTTGCCAGTAAAAATGTTGTTATATTTTAGTATTAAGGTTACTTTTGAATGTTATATCTCAAGACTAACAAACTTTCATATTTTACTTACAATAAAAATTATGTGCATATCAATAAAAAAGTGAAAAGCATTAGAAAAACGCAGTTCGGGATCTCAGCGGTCTTCTGAACTCAACCCTTGATTTTGGTGACTATATCAACAATATTATCAATAATACAACTAGAGCTTGGACTCATTGGCCGTGCAAGTCGTCAGGCTTCTCTGTGAACACGATTAGAGCTCTCTACACTTCCCTTGTGCGCTCTGTACTTGAATACGTTAGTGTTGCCTGAGCACCCTATCAAGTAGGGCAAATTTCATCAGTTGAATCAGTGCAGAAGCAGCTCCTACAAATGATCGGACTGAGGCTTGGCTACCAATATTTGTAGGTCGATGTGATGGAGATGTCCCAAGTCCTGCAGCTTCCACTGATGAGTGCGTGCAGACAGCTGATGGACCTAGTGTTCCTCTTCGGCTCATCAATAATGTCATTGAGTGTCCTGACATCCTCGGCATGATACATTTTCACGTAATACCCGTAACCATCAGCTGTTAGCCAAATTTAATTATCGTACGAGTTATCTCTACCACAGCATGTTGCCTCAGTTGATGAGGAATTCCAATGAAGTCTGCTCCCATTTGGAAATGTTTGGCCTATCTCTGAATATATTCAAGAGAAATGCTCGGGCAATGATTTATGGACTCCGCCCATAATATAACTTACTATTGTTGTTGTTTGTTATTGTACTTGTTATTGATTATTATTTTGCTGTTTTATTATCATAACATCTATTAATTTATTGAATAGTTATTAAGTCTCGTTACAATTATTATATTATAACTATAATATTATTAACTTAGTTTTTGAACTTGATGTTTCCTCTGTTTGCTATTAATTGATTTTAAACAATTATAATACTTAAGTAATTATAATTGTTAACCCTTTGAAGAGTGCGCACTATGTGCAGTTTTGAGTAACCACGTCAAATGACGTGGTCGACGATAATGGCCCAAAGAAGTCACCACGTCATATGACGTGACAGACCATATGGCCACGTTTGTGCTGCTACGTTATGGAGTTCGTACAAATAATGTTTCAAGGAATATGAAGACGCATCGCAGCTGTTATTACTCATGTGTTTGCATCTACCGGCCCCTGCTAGGTCGATTAGTGACGTCATACTGCCGCTTTTATTTCACCTATAGTGATTATTCGCGCGCTTTTCCCCCTACTACTGTCACTCATCTAATAATAGTCACTGTCACTTGCTACTCACTCCTATTTCTTGGACGTGTTTTGTAATTGTTACGGTGTGGTTATCAAGTATTATTTATGTTTTCACAAGGCTTTATTGTATATAGTGTATATATGTTTTAGTAGTGTATAGTGTTTTATTCATACAATATTGTATAAGTGTAAATAAAATAGTGTACAGTTTATTATCAAAATGGACTTAGATCGAGATAGATTACTACGAAGTGAGGAAATTAGGCAGGCAGTAAATGAATATTGCTGAAAGAATGAAAGTCCTTGAAACTCACTACACACCGAAAGAGAAACAACCGGCAATCCCACGCTGCTTGACGGGCGATAAGCACCCGCTCCGATTGACTGAACGGCACTTCATAAAATCTCTACCTGGTAATCAAGAACGTAAAAGGAAAATACAAAGGCAGTGTTATGTTTGTGCAAACTCATCACGAAATCCTAAAAAACGAAGACACTTCTTACGAATGTCCAGACTGCCGAGTCGCCTTATGCATTGATCCTTGTTTTGAACTTTTTCATACTATAAAAAAAGTACTAAACAAAAAAAGTATGAAACATAAAAAAATCATTCTATGTAAATATTCTCATATGCATTTATATGAATAAATAATAACAATTTTGTTTAAATTGTGCAATTTTATTTTTTACTCCCAAACGCATTTTTAGTAAAATTTACACTACTCCTTATGGACATCGTAATTGTCACGTCATATGACGTGATTACTCCTCAAAGGGTTAATAAGTTATCGATTATAAGTTATAATCGAGCATTCGCTCCATGAAATTACTTCAAGTATTATTGTTTTTGATTAGTTATTTCTGTTATAGAGTTCTTTTTATAGTTGTATGCACATTCACATTCCTGGCTTGTTATTATTAAGCGCTTACTATTTGTATGTATTCCTTTTATGTTTCTACATATGTATGCCATCTATGAAAAATTTTATAATGGTGTATTGCCGTAAACAAACATATAAAATATAAAAAAAATGTTACCTAGCTGTCTCTGAATAAAACATGGCAGTTTAATGCAAAAAAGTATTAAGTTGAAAACAGTGAAAACTAGCTTGCAACTATAGTTTCTTAGCTGCCACGTCTAGAGTTAAAATAGATGCTTTTTTTAACTGACTTTATGACAATTGGTATATTTTATAAAGGGCCTACGCTAAACACGAATTTAAAAACTTATTTTGATCAATGTCAGTTATTTTTTGTGATGACGGAATTGTAATAAATTGTGGCTAGGCCTACCCGCATATGCGAGACCATAGTAAAAAGCAACTATTGCTGCGAGACACTAGCATGAATATATTCTCCCCGAAGGCCAGGCACCCGAATTTAAAGCAAATCTCTGAGAAATAGGCTTACTTTATTAAGTTATGTTATAATAGACTATGTGAAATCCGTAGTGTTTATATTGGTTTAAACAATAATTCTCACACAAAACTAATGACATAGGCCTACGTCATGTTTTGAATAGAAAAACATATAAGCATAAATTGAAAAGATTGTTTATTTTCAGGAAGAAAACAAGGATTCCGCATGAGGAAATGATGACTATCTCCTTATGATCAATCTTAAATTTCGACAAAGTTCAAACCAAATTTTATTTTTTTAAGATAAAGTAGAAAAGTCATAAAACTTATAAATAGTAACATAGATATGACATAATATTATTGGGCTAAGAGTGTAATTAAAAATTACAAAAGAATTGTTTCAAACCTTAGTTTCCTTCCTATTTTTATTTTAGCTGTTACATTTAAACCTTCTGTCATATTAAGATATATCACAAAGGACCCCCATGACTACATCAAACTCAAGACAAATAAGCTATAATCGATAATAACATATCATATTACATCAACTGAAGTATTGAACACTTCAGACTTAACCCTACAGGTAGGTACAGAATGGTACGAGAGCCCTCCCAATCCCAAAAGACGTTAATTCAAAGGCAATTTATTAGGAATTTGAAAACTAAAAGTGAAATGACAATCGTAAATACAAAACAACGTTAAACTCACTTTATTTATAGTTAAATAGCTGTATATAAATTTTCTGAATTACCGGTTTGGGAACCCAAACAGACGGACGATTCTTCAGTTGCTTCAATTCTATACAACAGCAACAGTCTTCCAAGCACTGGATGAATGGTGGGACCCTATTGGTCAAGAAGCAGGGTTTTCTATCAGGGTCTTTTATCAACCCAGAATGCAATGCAAACATGCGAAATTCTAAAATGATTCAAAGACAAGTAAATGATTCAAAAGTCTATTACATTTCATATAGTAGTATTACCTTAGAATCATTCCGAGAGTATTTCTAATGAAATTTATCATGACCAAGAACATTATAACTTGATACTTTTAAAAAACGTTTATTTACTTAAAAATGTAGACATATTTAATGCTTAAAAACTATTTCAAAATGTATGAACCATTCAGACTTAATCCTACAGGTAGGTACAAAGAAACCTTAACAATAGACGTTAAACAATAGCAAATATTAACCCTATGTAAATTACCCAGTTTAAACAACGTTTTTTCATGTACAGAACGATGAACCTTTACATCATCTTACTTGAGCGTTTTCAGTAGAAAAATGTAATTTAAAGAAAGGGAGTAATTAGCTCCAAAACGTCCACTGCCGTATACCTTAGATCCACAGAATTAATTGAATTTTAACTTACTTAGGATTGAGATATCGTGAACAAACTTTATATATATAATTGACGTGACAAAGAAATTCAACGTGACAAAAAATGTCAATCGGCTTAGTTCTTGCTCAGAGACGTGATAAAAGCGATATAGATTAACAATAACTGAACGTTTTAGGTTCAACTTAATTTACGACGCATACTTAGAACTCAATCTTGGGTTTAAAAGAAAATATATAACACGTCCGGCACTCTTTATTTCCCGACCAGGGGGCCGTATCACACAACCTACTCTGTGTTTAATACAATGGCTTTATGTTGGCATGTTATTGCAAAGTAACATTATTATAGTTCTAACAATTGAAATAGTCGTATTCAACGAAAATAATGAAGTTGAGATTGAAATGATGTTGATATATTTTTTATATATTATACTGTTGTTTGAAAATATAAATAAGCCAAAAAACAGGATAATGGATTTCCCATTGGCTTGTTCCCATAATGGTACCTTTTGCTTGTTAATAGAAATTGCTTTTAAATTGAAATATATTTTTATTGATATAGAATGCGTTAATGTCAAATGTTATACTTTATGTTCTTTGCATACATTTATTGAAGTGAATAATTTCATTGTTTCTTTTAAATTAAGGTTTGCGACTTCTAAGTAATGTTCATACTGTACGTTTCACATTTTAACATTTAAGTTATGAAAAATATTTTAATATGGGTTTTAAAATGTAGTCAACCAAGTAAAATATTACGTAAAAATAAATAGGCAGCCATTTGGAGTTGGCTACTACACCCCGAACCGGATAGCTGGCTCGGTTCGGGGTGTAGTGCCAGCTCGGCGGTTCTGGGATGGCTAGAGTATTCTGAAAATAATGGCTTCATAAGTTTCGTACCGGTAGGTCATCAGCTGTTTACTACAATACAAAATCTCTAAGGTTAATGTGCAAAATATTAGTTTTATTGGAGAATACTTACATAAAATTAAAAACAAAATACATAGTCGTTAGTTAATAATATACGACTACCTAATAAATATCACTTCATAGCCAAATTTAAGTGAACGAGAAAATAAGTATGTGGTGAATTTAATAATAATACTTTATTACACTATTATATATAATATTGATGAATAATGGTGTGCCCATTTCATATTTATCAGTAGTTGTTCGTGCTGTTATAATTAGGGTAAATATTTCGAATACCCATTATATTCTTCAGGTTAAACAAGCAAACAAGTTATTTTATTCTAACTATATTTTATTTACATTTGACATCCATTTATTACGTTGACAAGATCCACATGCTCATTTTTATATGATAAATGGTTTTCATTTTTGTTGAACGTTTAACTGAAACATTTGCTTGCTTAAATGTCCTTACAGTAAGGAAAAGATAACTTTCTTACTTTACAGTAATTATTGGACGTTATCAAAAAGAAATCTTATATACAAACTTATTTTATTCCTAAATAATTCTCCTTTGTCTTTTAAAATAAAGCCACGCTGGGCGTAGTAGTCATTGAAAGCTAAATGTTCTTTATTATTGATGTTATTACATTGAATATTATTCAACGATTTGTCATGTCTTGTAGTCTTCCCTATGCAGTGAAATGAGTACACCTTTGGTCTGTTAGTTGTTCACGATTCTGAATAGTATCGTTATACTGTTGTAGCATTTCCTTTCTAGATAAATGTAAAGATGGATGTTTTTAAAATTTATTTCTGTGGAAAACCTAGCAAAAAATTTTGTTTGTCATCTTCTTTGTCCAACTGAGAAAAATGGTCACTGTATACACACGCATTTGGTACTAGTATAGAAGAGAGGCATTCGGATTTGTTGGTTGAGATAATCTTTTACCATACATAAATATGTAAAATACAATAACAAGATTTTTTAGGCAAAACGCGTGAAAAAGAAAATTAAGAAAAAACAATTTTTGTACCAAAATGGGCATAGTTTTGTAAAGACCACCTAATGAGTTACATTTATTATTTCACAGGTTCTTCTGATGTTTCACACTGAATTCAACTTAATCAATATAAGCACGCCAACGCTGGAAAAGTTCCGGGTAGTATTAGTTTTTGTTTTGTTATGCTGGGCTTTGTTGGATCAGGGAGTTTCTTTATTTATATAATTATGAATCTGATGTACAAAAACAGTACATTACTGATCTCCATGTTTTAACACATAATTAATTGGAGTGCCCAAACAATATAATTTAGACAACATAGTAAGGCCTCAGCTGCACTTTCACCAGCGACAACTATGACTTAACCCTTATCCAAAATGCGTGAAAAAGATAAATGACATATGACACTATTCTTGGTATACTATGCAAACTTCAAATGAAAAATATTTGAATTGAATTGGAAAAAAGCCCTGGCTGTTGGGCTATTAATAAATTGCCCTTTCTGAGGAACAGTCGAACTCAGATAGTAACAAGACTACACTCATCCACACTCATCCTACACTCATCTAACCATTCATATTCGCCTTAAAATACCAACATCGTTGTGTCGGCGTCTCATATATAAATAAAAAAAATAAAATAAATCCAATAACCCTAGATCAATCGAGGTTACATCACTTGTCTGGGAGACCTTAAAGTTACTGTACGTTAATTTCGCGTACTTGTAATAATACGAGAACTGTTATTCTAACCCTAAAGCTGAGCTGGGGAAGAGGAGAACGAAATCTTACTGTGATTTCAAGCTACAGTCTCTATGACAAAACTGGTCCACACTCAACGTCGAAACTACTGGTAGAAAGGCATGCACGTGGGTGACACCTGCTTGTTGGGTGTGATACTAATACCATAGACCTTCTATTATACCATAATATAATATAAGGTCTAATATAATATAAGGTATAATAGAAGGTCTATGCTAATACGCATCACTAATTTGGCTGAAGGGGCACGCAAATAAATAGCAGTGGTGAATATCTCCTTTAATTAGAATCTACATTTTCCGGTGACACCCGCGACAAGATACTATCCACAATATTTACAAGATAACCAAACGTTTCGCCCATACTGTGATGTGGTATCCTCAGTGGTTTCTCTGAGACTGATATCGGCAAATGACCTTTCAAATTTTATGACAGGTGTTGGTTTGGGGACTGGTTTGGCAGGTATGCTGGAGAGGTAGGGGGCGGAGGCACAACTCATGTGACCTACGGTCATTGACAGAAGAAAATCAATATGGCTGACTCATCCATTTTATTTCAATTTACTTAAAATGGGTTCCCATGTCTTTAGAAGCCGTATACTATCATCCTTATTAAAACTATCTCTTCTTTTATGTATTTCTATAGCTTCCCTTAAGATTCTCGGGTAGTAATGCAAGATGTTGGCAAGGACTTAAGTTTTGTCAAATAAAATTCCATGATTACTTTTTGTATTATGTTCATCAACTGCAGACTTTTCCGTACCTTCATTCTTAGTATCCCTTATATGTTCCTTAATCCTTGTAGAAATTAATATTCTTGGTTTCTCCTATGTAGACTGACTCGCAACTACAAGGTATTACATATACTCCAGGCACAGCTAATGGAAATTTAACTTTGACTGACCTCAGAAAATTCTTCAATTTATTCGGTGGCTTATAAATGGTTTTTATATTTTATTTATTTAATATACTGCTAATATTTTCCGTTGTTCCCTTTATATAAGGTAGATATGCCTTTTTTGAGGTATCCTTATCTTGTCTTGTATCTATTCTATTTTATTGTTCTTTCCTCTTCAGCTGTTTTCCAATAGTATTATTGATTTCTCTAGCTGAATAGCTGTAGGGTTCCGACATACAGAGGGGCCTATTCGTCTATCTCCTCTTTTCTCAGTTAAAACGTCAAGGAAAGGCAGACTTCCGTTACTCTCATTTTCCTTTGTGAACTTGATATTAGAGTGAATAGAATTAATATGGTGCAGAAAATCTTCCAATATCTCTGCCATGTGGCCACACAACCCAAACATTATCTTCATATCGATATCATGCCTTTGGTTTTAAATCAGTTATTTAAAGTGCATTATTTTCAAATATTTCTATATAGAGATTAGCTTCAACTGGTGATAGAGGTGATCCCATAGCTGCTCCCTCAGTTTGTCCATAGAAATTCCCATCGAAGAAGAAATAAGTGGATGTGAGGTATAGTTCAACTAGCTCCGCTAAATCGTTATTAAGAATTTCCTTGATTATTTCAATGATTTCGTGTACTGGAACCTTAGTGAACAATGGTTCTACATCAAAACTTACTAGTATGTCAGTATCTTGCAATTTCTGTTGGCTGGTAAAGCTGATAAAATGTCTAGAATATTGTCACAAACCCCCTTCTCTGGAACCTACAAAAATGGGGTAATTTGCGCACGTCCGGGATCGTTAACTTGGGCGTAATAAAATACTCGCTTGGCTGCTAAAATATTAGAGGTTGGTTTATTAAGTAATAGAACTTAAATAATAATAAAATACAATAATAAAAAGATTAGAATATGTCTTAAAATAAACAAGTAATCACACAAATCATACAATAATAAAATACTAAATAGCTACACAATTTGGTTCTCCAACTCTAACTGAAAAATACATGAACAACAAATACTACACAAATACAAATGAACCTGGGCAATGGTGCTGCTGGCAATGGACCTGTATAAAAATTAATGGTTCTGTAATTATTATTACTTACTTGTATAAGGGTCGTCTCGAACTCGAACTGGCTTTAAATAAAAATAACTCCCCTTATTACGACTCTAACTAGAGTCACCAAGAAAATCCCTAAGTCCTGACTAGGACCCTACACAAACCCCAGGATCTCCCCAAAACACTCGAGAGACCAACGTCTCCTCGACTCTCCCTACTCCATCCGCCAACCTCGTATATATTCCACTCCTCAATGCCACCAGCACCATGACCCGAGTTCTGACCTTCACCACACTTCTCTCAAACTGACCTCCACCTATTTTATACTACTAAATCTAAAATAAAATTGAAATACATTGTACAAAATGCTAATAATAAAATAACTATAAATATCTACTTATCCCCATCTCCTGACAATATCTAACAAATTTATTTGTTTAGATATAAACTTGGCTAAATTATAAGTAGGTGATCCTATGGAACTTACTATAGGTCTCATCGGTATATTTTCTTTATGTATCTTAGGTTACCCGTACAATAGTGGTGGCCTTGGGTCAGAATTTATTAAATGTTGCCGATCTCAGTCTCAGAGAATCCACTGAGAATGCAACATCACAGTATAGACGAAACATCTGGTTATCTTGTAAATATTGTAGATAGTACCTTGACCGGAATGTAGATTCTAGTTATGGCACTGGCCGCTTAAGCCGGTTCTCATATCTCCTTTAGTTCATATTAGCTAACAACTTACAGAAAATTAAGTCGGTAACAAACCAACCGTTGTTAATAAGCTTCGTAATTAGATTATTGACATTACTTTCTGTACATAACGTTTCTAGACTTCATGAAAGTCTGGAAAGTCTCTGACGAAGTGTCACTTTCTGACATACATAAAGTTTGTACTGAATGTTGTACAACCTCAGGTGCTCTATAGAAATCCTATGAACACTGATTAGGCACTATATTCTGAACAATTTACAGTAATGACTGGATAATTGATAAATAGTATGAGCTATAGTAAAATATCGACCAAATTCAACGTGTCTGAACGACGCTATCATCGGATTTCATGTTGACAACTGCCCTCTGTTGACTAGGGCTCGGTTTACCAATGCTGCATGGTTGACTCGAGATCTGGATCTGCACAGGATAAACATTCCACTTTTCAATCAATCCAAACTCCGCTGCACCGGTCCCAAGCCCGGGGTCTCATCTCCCCCATAACCGATGAGAAAGAAGGAGGGTACCTTCCCACAGCTCTCAGTGTGATCCCGATGCTAAGAGCACTCCTATCCCATTAATTCCTTATCCTACCTAACCTTCCAACCAAGCCAAGGTGGAACAGCGTGGGCCGAGGGCTGAATGATTGGTGGTAGACCAGTCTATACCATGCGGACTCTGGACACCAGCCGAAATCCAGTTTCAAATAGGCTTACCCTGGCATGCGGGGCTCTGTCGGGGCTAGACCATTTATTTCCCTAGCTACTCGTGGGAATCCTATGGACCCAAATAAAACAACAACAACAAAACCTTCACCTGAGGACCGCATTGAGTCCTTAGGCAATGAACCGAGAATGGGAGCAGAGGGCAGCCACACTGGCCAGCCCTTGTTCTCCATTGCTCGGGCCAAATCAACGTCGGGGGGGGACATGTCTCTCTCCGATTCTAAATCCAACTTGGCTGAGGACCACTCAGAGCCCTCAGATAAGGACCTTGGCACGGGGAACGAAGGCAGCCAAGTAGGCCAGCCTGAAGTCCCCGCTGCTCAGGTCAGGGGTTCGGTGGAGGGGGGCATGTCGCTCTCTGACCCCGAAAACATCCCTCCTTGGAGCCCAGGCTCTGATCAGCTTGATCGGACGGCTGAGGCTCTGAATAGGATGAAGATAGCCAGAAAAAACATTCCTGGCAATCAGAGGAAAAAACTCCTGAAGGAGAGACTTGCCCGGCAGGGTGTACAGTGGGACCCTGCGAAGTATCGTCCCTTGAAGAAAACCTCCTCGGCGACTCCTAAGGCGGAGGGTGAAAGCTCCAAAGGTGGCGCCAAAAGCGCACGCCCGCAGAGCTCGACCTCTTCACCCACGGAGGCCCAGAGGGGAGCGACTCCTAAGGCGAAGGGTGACGGCCCTAAAGGTGGCGTTAAACGCGCACGCCCGCAGGGCTCGACCCCTTCACCCTCGGAGGCTCAGAGGGATTTGAAGAGACAAAGGAAGGCCGAGGAAGGTTCCCAGGGAACCTCTTCTCAGACCTTTCTGGAAGCTCTCAAGTCTATTAAGGTGGAGGTTGTGCCACCTAACTATCCGGGGAGCAAGCTCACTGAAGAGCAGGGCAACCTCATCCAGATAGCTCTGGTTGAGTCGATATTCCCGCTGGACAGTGGTGAGCTCCCTTTGTTCACCAACTCCTACATGGAGAGGGGTGCTCTTATTGTCTCCGCCGAAAACGAGGAGACAAAAACATGGATCGCTACAACTGTCCCCTCTCTCAAGTTGTGGGAGGGGGCCCAGTTCAGGATCGGTGACCGAAAGGACATCCTACGGGCTACCAAGGTGCTGTTTAAGACGCCTAAGCAGCTCGGAAAGATGGACGAGTCCAGAATCATGAAGCTTGTAGAAGAACAAAACAAAGAACTGAATGTGAGAGAATGGACCATCATCAGTCGAAAGGCCGATCCGGAAGGAGCAAAGACCTTCGTCTGCCTGGTGGATGATCATGTTCTCTCAGCCATTAAGGCCAAGAGCAATAAGTTGAGGTTGGGGCTCTGGCAGGTCTCGGTGGTCGTACTGGCTAGGGACAATGCCAAGGGTGATCCAAGCCAACCTGCACCACAGTAGGGCTGCCTCGGCAGCCCTCTGTCAGTCCATGACTGCACACAAATTGACCTGGCCCTGATTCAAGAACCTTGGTTACACAAGGGCAGAATCGCAGGACTGGCCGATGCAAAAGGTAAGATAATTTCCTCTTGTTCCACCAATAATGCTAGGACGTGTATCTTGGTACGCAATGTAATGGAAGTATTTCCCCTGTTTGATTTCTGTTTCAGGGACATCACGACAGTGAGAATGACACTGAGCACTGAGGAAGGGCATGGGAAGTTCACCGTCAGCTCTGTGTACCTTCCCTATGATGCTCAGGATCCACCCCCTTCCAGGGAACTAGAAGCCCTGGTAGAGAAACAATCGGGGGCGGCACCTTCTGGTCAGCTGCGATGCCAATGCCCATCATGAAGCATGGGGATCAATCGACTCCAACAGGAAGGGTGAGTACCTATTAAACTTCATTGTTGCTAACGATCTATTCATTCTAAATCGGGGCAATGAACCCACGTTTAGGAATAGGGTTAGAGCCGAAGTCATAGACCTGACCCTTTGCAATGCGGTCTCTCTAGGCCTAATTGACAACTGGCGGGTCTCTGACGAACCTTCTCTTTCTGATCATCTGCACATTCGTTTTGATATTAAAGCTAAAATTTCAGCCTTTTCCACTCCTCACCGAAATCCTAGGCGGACGGACTGGGAGTCCTATGCTGCGGAACTTTCGGCCATTGCGGGCTTGGGTCCCGGGGGGGGGGGTAGAGTACGTATAAGGTCTGTCGTGGAATTGGAGCAGGCGGCATCCTGTTTACAGGATGCGATCCTTGAAAGTTTCCACGACAACTGTCCAATTTCAAACACACCGCCTAGATCAAAAATCGGGTGGTGGTCAAAATCCCTGGAAGCTAAGAAAAGGCGCGTTAGAATGCTTTTTAATCGCTCTAAGGTGGCCAATTGTTGCGAAGAGTATCGTTTAGCTCTTAACGACTACAACTCATCCATTCGTGATGCCAAGAAGGCTTCATGGCAAACCTTTTGTAGGGGCATTGACTCCATCAAAGAGGCAGCGAGAATCCAGAAAACCTTGGCTAGCGAACCTATCAACCCCATGGGCAGTCTTAGAACCAGCTCAGGGGAATTGACAACTTTACCTGGCGAAACGCTCAAGCTCCTTCTGGAGTGTCACTTCCCAGGGAATCTCGTTGACGATGCTCTGGAAGCCTCTGGCCCTCGAGAGATTAGCCCTATACCTAGGGCAACTCGAGAGGACTGGAGGCAAGCTAGACGTATAGTCACCGTTTCCAAAGTTAAATGGGCAATCGACAAGTTCAGCCCATTTAAATCCCCAGGAGGTGATGGCGTCTTTCCTGCATTGTTGCAGAAGGGCCCACCGAACCTCCACTTTCTACTTTGCGAAATCTTCAGGGCGAGCCTTGCCTTCGGGTATATTCCTCAGTCCTGGAGAGTTAGCAAAGTAGTTTTTATTCCTAAGCGGGGTCGTGGCGACTACACAAACGCCAAATCCTTTAGGCCAATTAGTCTTTCCTCGTTTATGGTGAAGACCATGGACAGACTCGTAGAATTTCACATTCGAGAAGGGGCGCTTAAAGACTCCCCTTTACATCGAAATCAACATGCGTATCTCCCGGGGAAGTCTTGTGAGTCTGCCCTCCATTGTTTGGTCAGTCACCTTGAACATTCCCTGGAGAAGAAAGAAATTGCTCTAGGAGCCTTTTTGGATATTGAGGGGGCATTCAACAACACCTCATATCAGTCAATTATTCGTGCGCTGGGACAACGTGGTGTAGAGCCTACCATCTGTAGGTGGGTCGACCACATGTTACGGGGCAGAAGAATTCAATCAACCCTTCTAAGTGAGGTGGTGGAGATTTCTGCGAGCCGAGGATGCCCGCAGGGGGGAGTTCTATCACCCCTCCTGTGGGACCTGGTGGTGGATGATCTCCTAGTCAGCCTCACGGAAAAGGGCATTTTCATACAGGGCTATGCGGACGATCTTGTCCTATTGGTCCGTGGCAAGTACCAGGGCACTGTTATGGACATCATGAACGACAGTCTGGAAGCAGTGAACTCCTGGTGTGTAAGAGAAGGGCTTGCAATAAACCCTTCCAAGACAGTAATTGTCCCCTTCACCAGGAAAAGGGTTCAGGGCTCCTTCAGAGGCCTGGCCATTGGTGGAGTGTCTCTGCCTGTTTCATCGTCGGTTAAGTATCTGGGAGTAATCCTGGATCAGAAACTGACATGGAACTTGCACCTTGATAAAGTCATCCGCAGAGCTAAGTGGTCCTTCGTGACCACTAGGCGTTGCGTGGGCTCCACATGGGGCCTGTTACCCCATGTCTGCCACTGGCTTTACACAGCGGTCATCAGACCACAAATTACTTACGGGGCTTTGATCTGGTGGCCTAAGGTCAATCAGGTAACTGTCCGGGGTAGGCTTTCTAGCCTACAAAGACATGCCTGCATGTGCATGACAGGGGCCTTTAGGTCGACCCCTTCTATTGCACTGGAGGTTCTTCTTAACCTGCCGCCCCTTGATCTCTTCATTATTGGGGAGGCTCGGGCGGCGGCTTATAGGTTTCAACTAACTGGCCACTGGAGGGGGTCCTGTACAGGTCACTCCTCAGTGGCCAATCTAGTAAACGATGAGGTACTCTCAATGAAGTCTGACTTCATTGGGACTAAGTATCTTTTCACCAGACCCTATACTGTGGATTTCAGGTCGAGGGAGTACTGGGACGGTGTTAGTAGCCCAGTTTCTTCTCACGACCGAATTGTATGGTTCACAGACGGGTCAAGAATGGGCAACAAAGCTGGATTTGGGGTCTATACTGGCGACCCTAGGACCAACGCTAGCATGAGCCTGGGAGCGTATGGCACCGTTTTCCAAGCTGAAGTTGCCGCAATCCTTCAATGTGCCGCCCAGGCGGTCGAGAGAGGGGTTTGCGGGAAACATATCCACATCCTCTCAGACAGTCAGGCGGCCTTAGGGGCTCTTGACTCCTGGAAGGTTTCGTCTGGTCTAGTCTGGGAATGTGTGGAGTCCCTCAGCATCCTGGGTTCAAGAAATCAGGTCTTGCTGGAATGGATCCCAGGACATAGGGGATTAGAAGGCAACGAGCAGGCCGATGCCTTGGCTAGGGAGGGTGCTCTCAAGCCCTTCATTGGTCCTGAGCCGGCCTGTGGCGTTTCGACTGCAGCTGTTAAAACAGCAATTAAAAACTGGGTCAGCGCCAGACATCTGGAAAGATGGCGGCGGTTCCCAGGGCAGCAAAGACTCGGCAAGGTTCTTGTCAGGAATCCCTCCCAGAAGTTAACAAAGTCACTTTTTGGGTTGAGTAAACCGCACGTTAAGCTGGTGGTGGGACTCATCATCGGCCACGGCAAATTCCGGAGGCATCTAAGAACGGAGGGACTCTTTACGGAAGATCCCATCTGTCGCCTCTGTGGGGAGGACGAAGAGTCGGCAGAACACATTGTCCTTGAGTGTGAGGCCCTTGGTGCCAGGAGAAGAGCACTTTTTGAAGGCTCACCTCTGGGACAGTTGGAAATTACTAATCTAGTGAAGAAGCTCCTTGACCTGGTCAAGGATTGCCAGCTTTACGACGATTAGGCACTGGGATTGGCACAAAAAGCCTTAGGCTTCGTTGCAAGGGTTGGCTGGACCAACTGTATATCCCCTTTCAATCTAAATCTAAAATCTTCAATCAATCCAAAACAACTGGAGATTGGGGAGCTTACCACCCAGCCATAACAAAATATGATTCTTTACATATGAATAAAGAAAGAAAGAAAGAACTGTGATAGTTACTGCTCTGTTTTCTCAGCCTACAACTCCTCGTAGCATTTTTGATTAGGTCTTTGCTATGGAGTCTTTTTTATTTTACAGGTAACCACAACTGCTCATCCCCATGATAGTTTGTGTTCATAACATTTGACTACTTATAGAGTAAATAAAAT